>JAIUZE010017493.1:0-25978 GCA_022085475.1 Heliosperma pusillum | reverse complement strand
GCCCCAGGTACTACTTCTATCTTCGTTATGGAGAATTTAGATCACCCCCACTCTCCCCCATCTCCGTCTTCCCCTTCGCCCGACCCCGACGTCTTCACTCCCACGGGAATCCTCCGTGAGCAGTATTCGAGTGATTCATGCTATTCCCACACTGACCTCTCGGAAATAAGGAGGTGGTTCGGTCTGGGCGAAGGTGTTGAGATCCACCTTCCCCTGTTCGGCGAGAGCGCCGACTTCCGCCGTCCAGGTTGGGCATGCCTTTTTGATTACCCATTTCTCTTGGGTTTAGTCTTCCCTTTGCCTCTCTTGATTCAGAGGTTTCTGGCCTTTAACAAACTAGCGACTTGCCAAGTTATGCCTCATGCATGGCGAGTCCTGATTTCCTTGTGCACTCTAGATAAGAATCATCAATTAAACATGGGTTTTGGAGAGTTTACGACCCTGTATACCTACCGGTCTTTGGGCCATGGTTTGGTGACCCTCCGTGCTCGTGATTCCAAGAATATCGCGATATTCCTTCCTCCTAAAGTGAGGGATGATGGGTGGTTCAAGCGCTTTGTTTTCGTGAAAATTAGTTCCATTACTCCCACCCCCGACTACCTGTTTGATAAGTGGTGTCTGGTGGCAGGTACTTCTCGTGGCTGCTCTCTTTCTTCTATTTTCCGACTCACCCGTCTTACTTGCTTTTCTTTTCAGATTTGGTTCAACCTGCTCCCACTACAGATTTCGCCGTGCTTACTAAGTTCTTCAACTTGCCTCCCTGCGAAAGGACATTTCCGCTCCTTCTGGAAGGCAAAATAGTCGGTACGTCGGAGGATCCGCTGAGGGTTGACAGTGAGGAGGAAGAAGGCATCGAGGAGGACATTGAATCAGAAGGGGAATCCCACCATACTGCCGGACATAACCAAGAGCAACCATCAATGTCGTCAGGTACCTTTTTGCCCCTTAGTTGGACCTCTGTTGTTCCTTCTGACATACTCCCTGACCTCTGGGCTTCTGTTGCTTTTGCAGTTCGATCTTCATTTTCCCTAGACTCAGTGATGGAGAGGAGGAAGCGGAGACTCACCCCTCCTGGATCTCAATCAGACCCTAAGAGGGCCACTGGTGTGACTCCTAAGCCGGCTGTTGTTCCTAGTTTTGCTTCACCTCAATCCTCTGCGCATCCTCGGCCTCCCGTTCCTGGCACCACCAATCTTCTCCGTTTTCCCAGGGGTTATGGGAATAGTTCTGATAGCCCCTTGTGGCCTCAGTTAGAACAACTTCTACTTCCAGGGCCTAATCGCTTACTTGCCTCCCAGCCTCTTCAAGAGTTGCTGAGCAATGCCGTGGAGGCGGATTTTATGGTAAGAATGATCTCCTTGTTCGTTTCAGCTTTTCTCATCGGGTGGCTTAGCCTAATGTGTGCTCGTGCTTCTTTCAGAGTTTACAAAGGAGCCTTTTCTTTAAAAAGGAGGTAGCCCGCCTGATGAAGGAGGTGAATAATTTCAAGGGGCAGAATGCGGCCCTGCAGTCTCAGCTTTCAGATGCTACGGGCGAAAAGAAGGCAGCTCAAGATCAGCTGGCCCGTACCCAGGAGGTCAACTACTCTCTCATCGCGGGTCTCAAGGCTGCTGAAGGTCAGGCCCTCGCTCTGAAGAAGCTTCTCCTGTACTCCTTGCTCTATGCCACATGGGAGTCCAAGATCCAACGCATCAAGGAGTTCCAGGCTGGGCAACACTTGGAGTGGGACCTGGAGAAGGAGGAGGAACGCCTGTTTGCGGAAGCTTTCCCGTCCAAGCCTGACTTGAGCATCCTAGGCGACATGGAGGCCTCTGATGGCGAGGAGGGAGCGGGGTGCTCTCAGGGGCCAGATGCTACTTTGGCGTCTGGGACGGTTCCTGCTGAAGTGAACGTTCCAGCTGGGGAAGAGACTTCTGCCGAATGGGCCGTTCCTACAGGATGGGCTGCCCCAGTGGAGGGAAGGGCTCCTGCTGATGAAGATGTTCCTGCAGTAGATGCTGTGTCTGCAGAAGGAGATATGCCTGCAGCAGGGGATGTTGGCGTTCCTCCTGATGCTTCTTTATCTGCAGCAGATTAAGTGTTCGTAGTTAATGTTGTTGTTTTGTGGTTTGTAGCCTGTGGGGCCTCTTGTTTTGAACATTTGTTTTTATCTTTTGCTTGTAAGATATTATGCCCCTTGGTTAGGGTTTTTAGTTTTGAATGCGTTTGTTGGTGACTTACTGTGTGTGGCGCGCTTTTCTTTGTTGGGAGTGCATTGAACTTGTGGGGAATGCACTGCGGGTGTGGGCCGGCAAGACTTTAGATGGTGGCTCTGGGGATTTGTTTGCCCTTGCATTTGAGTGCCACGCTATGTTGTGGTGCCTTTGCTGGTGCTGGGGTCTGGTTGCCCTGATGGAATACTACGAACGGTTTCCTTTCGTCCAGGCGCACGCTGTTGTTCCTGTAGAGGTGAGGTATTGCTCGTCCTGTTCTACTTTGGACTGCCAGGAGGTTAGTCTAGTAGGCTCTTGAGTACCCCCAGGGTTTAGGCCATACTAAAAAAAAACGAAAAATATTTGTGCTCCTAGAACCAAAAATATGTATGCGTGCTCCTAGTACCCCCAGGATTTTTTTTTTTAACCTTAAGGTAGGGTAGTCAGAAAAAAGCACAAAAAGAAAGAAAGTGGAAATTTTTGGAAAACAGCACAAAATTTTGTAAAAAGGAAAATTTTGGGAGAAAGAAAGAAATAAAGAAAGAAAGAAAGTTGTGTCTAACCTGTGGGGTAGCTCTTCTCCTGGCAGTACCTGCTGTTTGTAGTGATCTAGGCCGCGTCCCTAGATGTTGTATTTCTTTAGGTGAACAATGTTCCAAGGTTTGTGAATGGGTTGTCCCTCCATGGTGATAAGTTGGTAGGCTCCGTTACCTACTATGTTTTCGACCTGGTAAGGTCCTTCCCAATTGTAAGTGAATTTTCCGGCCTGGTGGTTTTTGGTGTTCTGGAATACCTTCCGTAGAACCAGGTCCCCTACCTGGAGGACCCTGATCCTCACGTTCTTGTTGTAACTTCTGGCGGCGGTCTGTTTATAGGCGGTCAGTCGTATAGCCGCGCTGGATCGCAGCTCGTCTACTGTGTCTAGGTTGTTCGCCATTTCTACCTGGTTTCTATCCTCAGTGATGCAACCGTACCTCTGTGTCGGGATTCTGACTTCTGAGGGTATCACCGCCTCTGCCCCGTACACTAAGCCGAATGGGGTCTGCCCTGTGGTCACCTTGGGTGTTGTTCTGTCAGACCATAGGACTAGTGGAAGCTCGTCTGCCCATCTACCCCCTATTTCTTCCAGTCTCTTTCTCAAGTTGTCCATCTCTATTTTGTTACTGGATTCTGCTTGACCGTTGGACTGAGGGTTTCTGGGGGTGGATTTATGTAGCGAGATGTTCCACCTGTCGCAAAATGCTTTTGTTCTTCCTGATATAAATTGGGATCCATTGTCGCATACGATTTCCGAGGGTATGCCGAACCTGCATATTATATTACGCTT
This sequence comes from Heliosperma pusillum, assembly GCA_022085475.1. NCBI lineage: Eukaryota > Viridiplantae > Streptophyta > Magnoliopsida > Caryophyllales > Caryophyllaceae > Heliosperma > Heliosperma pusillum. The sequence continues at coordinate 22,459 of JAIUZE010017493.1, read as the reverse complement.
AATGAATGAAATGACTTGTTTTTCCGTTACCTGGGGAAATGCTTCTGCCTCAATCCATTTGGAGAAGTAGTCTGTCATTGCTAGCATGAAGACTTTGTTCCCCGCTGCTCTTGGTAGTTTTCCTACTATGTCCATCCCCCACTTCATGAAGGGCCAGGGGGAGATTACAGGGTGTAGGGGTTCTGCGGGTTGGTGGCGAACTGTTGCGTGCCTTTGGCATGCATCGCATCTTTTGACGTACTGTATTGCATCTTTGCGCATGGTTGGCCAGAAGTACCCCTGTCGTAGTGCTTTGTTGGATAGGCTTCTGCCCCCTGCATGATTTCCACATTCTCCACTGTGGAGGTCATGCATGACTGAGCGTGCTTCCTCACCCTTTAGGCATCGTAGGTATGGACCCGCCAAGGATTTCCTGAATAAGATGTTATCGATTAATACAAATCTCGAAGCTTTCATTTTGAAACTTCTTACCTCCTTTCTGTCTGCTGGCAGGATGTCGTCCTGCACGTCCTGCAGCCAGTCATGATATGGCTTGTGCCAGTCGATGTCCTCCTCTGTGCCGCTGGCCGCGCAGAGGATTTCTGCCTTGGGAGCTGTCCATGCCTTCTCTTCTTGCTTGCCGTCCTCCTGTGATTCTTTCCGTATTGCGGGCTCCAGTACATGTACTATGGGTATTGTGGAGATCGTACCTGGTTTGAAAGTTGCTCCCAGGGTGGCCAGGGCGTCTGCCTCGACGTTTAGGTCCCTGGGTATCTGTTTTAGGGAGAACGCTACGAAGCGCCCTGCTCGCTCTTTGGCTACCTTTAGGTAGTCCATCATTTTTGAATCCCTTGCTGCATATGAATCATTTATATGATTAACAATAAGTAAAGAATCACTACATACCTCTATATTCTGCACGTTTAAGTCTAGGGCTAGTTGCAGCCCTAGAATTAGCGCCTCGTATTCTGCCTCGTTGTTGGTCGCCTTGAATTCGCACCGTACTGCTTGTACAATGACGTCCCCATGTGGGGATCTGAGGACCAGGCCAACTCCTGTCCCCTTCATATTTGAGGCCCCATCTACATGTAGTGTCCACCTTTGTTCCTCCTTACCTTCCTCCAGAACCAAGATATCTTGTTCTACCTGGGTCTGCAGGGTCGGGCTGAAGTCTGATACGAAGTCTGCCAAGGCTTGTGACTTTATTGCTGTTCGCGGCTCAAACTTGAGATCGTAGCCACTCAGGTGAACGGACCATTTTGCCATCCTTCCCGATAGTTCTGGTTTACTCATGATGGCTTTTAGGGGATGGTTTGTAACTACCACGACTGTGTGCGCTTCGAAATAGGGGCGCAGTTTATAAGATGTTGTAACCAAGGCTAGAACTAATTTTTCAAGGGGTACATACCTTGTTTCTGCAGGGAGTAAGGACTTACTGACGTAGTATACTGGCTGCTGTGCCCCCTGGTGTTCCCGCACAAGTACGGCGCTGACCGCCATTTCTGTAACGGATAGGTACAGGTACAACTGCTCTCCTGATTCTGGTTTGGAAAGCAGTAAGGGCGTGCTGAGGTAGCTTTTCAGATCTTTGAAGGCTTTCTCGTGTTCTTCCGTCCAGTCGAACCGCTGGTTCTTTCTGAGAACGTCGTAGAAGAGGCGGCCACCCTCCCTGTCAGTCTTTGCACGTCTTTAGGTTTTCTGGGGGATTCCAGCTGGAGTATAGCTCGTATTTGCTCCGTCCTTGCCTCAATCCCCCTTTGCGTCACCATGTATCCTAGGAATTTGCCAGCGGAGACACCGAATGTACACTTTAGGGGGATGAGCTTCATATGATACTCTTTCAGGGTTTTGAAGGTTTCCTCCAAGTGGGTTGTATGCTGGGTGGCCTCCTTTGATTTTACCACCGTGTCGTCTATGTAGACTTCCATAGTTTTCCCTATTTGATCCTTGAACATCTTATTGACTAGTCATTGGTAGGTAGAACCTGCATTTTTCAGGCCGAATGGCATGACATTGTAGCAATATAGCCCTCGTTCCGTCTTGAAGGCGGTTTTCTCTTGGTCTTCTGGGTGCATCTTGATTTGGTTGTACCCACTCCAGGCGTCCAGGAAGGTTAGCATTTCGTGTCCTGCTGTGGCATCCACCATGGCATCTATGTGTGGTAGCGGGAACGGGTCTTTTGGACACGCCTTATTCAAGTCCGTGAAGTCCACGCATACCCTCCATTTGTTATTCTTCTTTGGTACCACCACTACATTGGATAGCCATTAGGGATATTTAATTTCCCTGATCTTGCCTGCAGACAGCAGGCTGTCTACCTCCTGGTTGATCACTTGGTTACGTTCGGGGGCGAACTTCCTCTGTTTCTGCTGGATGGGTCGGTAGCTACTGTCTACGTTCAGGCGGTGTGTGATAACCGCTGGATCTATGCCTGTCATATCATCATGAGACCACGCAAAGCAATCTATGTTAATCTGCAATAGACGAAGTAGGTTTTGGCGGATATTACCTGTGCAGTCAGATCCAATCAATACTTTCCTCTCCGGGTGCAGCGCATCTAGATTTACCTCGTCCAGTTCGACCTGGGGTGGCTCTAGGTATTCTTCCTGGATGTGCTGGCTCTGTAATTGCTATACCGGCGGGCACGCTGTGGTTTTAAGAGCATCCTTGTAACAAGTGCGTGCCTCCTCTTGGTCTCCTCGTATTTCTTGTACTCCCCAAGGTGTGGGGAACTTTATACACTGATGGTATGTTGAGGGTATTGCACGCATCCCATGGATCCACGGCCTTCCAAGATTTACATTGTAAGTTGCAGGACCATCTATAACCAGATAACTTACATGTTTGTTGATTCCTCCTGCGAAGGTGGGAATTGTGATTTCTCCAAGTGATCGTTTGGTTTCTCCGCTGAAACCCACCAGGGGGACTGTCCTTTGGCACAAGTCTTTTTTGTCGAAGCCCATGTTTCTCAGTGTTTCCAGCATGATGAGGTTTACTGAGCTTCCGGTGTCAATGAGGATCTTCTTTACCAGGCAATTCCCTATGGAGAGACTGATCACTAGGGCATCATGATGCTCCCCCACTTCGTGTACATCTGCTTCCTCGAAGGTTACTGATGGGAGGTCCAGGCGTTGTATTCTGCAGGATGTCTCGGGTCTGTCTCCCTTTGCCTCCGTTGCATGCCGCTTAGCGGCGGAGTAGGTCAATCCACAGAGTTCCGAACCTCTTGTAATAACATTCACAACTCTAGAGCACAAAGGAGGGGGAGAGGGCAGAACCTGTTCAGTAGCGTTGACTTTGTTAGACCTTGTTCCCCTAGGTAGTAGGTGGTCCAAGTAGCCTGCTTTATGGAGGTGCCGCACTTCCTTCCTTAATCCGACGCAATCTTCGGTGTTGTGCCCGATGTCATTGTGGAAATCACATTCCTGCTTCCATCCCTCCTGTCTGGCTCCCTTCCAGTTGTCTTTTTGGGCCACCTTACGCGTCCGCCTAGTTCCCGGAGTGCCTTTAGTAATCCTGCAAGACCTGTAGAAAACCCATATTCGCTTACCTTAGGAGGAAGATTCGGATCATTCCTCTAATTGCTGTCTCCTGTCACTTTGTAAATGTTGTTCCGGCTGTAGGGTTTTGATCTTTCGTGCCTCTTGTCAGTGTTTGCCTTCCTGCTGTACCTGTCATTGTCGTAGAGGTCCCTCCTGGATTCGTCCTCCTCCAGCCGGATTGCTGCCATTGCCTTTGCCTGGACGTCCTCGAAGGTTGCACAGGGATATTTAGTGATGTCTTTGTATAGGTCGGAGTCCTGATGAAGCCCTTGCCGGAATGCTTCGATCGCCGTTGCTACGTCACACCGGGGAATGGAGACTTTTTCTCTATTGAACCGGTTCAGGAAGTCCCGTGTTGATTCTTCTTGCCTTTGTACCAACCGGTACATGTCACTGGTTTGTTTTTCAGGTTTCCTGCTGCTTGCGAACTGCTGATTGAAGGCATTCACCAATTCGGCGAACGAGCTGATCCGTCCATTGGGTAGGCTCACAAACCACTGCAGTGCTGCTCCCGAAAGTGTGGATCCGAACCCCTTGCACATGCAGGCTTCCTTCAAGGGCCCGGTTGATGTGACCACCATCATCTTTTGCTTGTACTGGTTGATGTGGTCCAGGGGGTCAGCTGTTCCATCGTACAGAGCCATGGTGGGGGGCCTGAATCCCTTGGGTACGCTGACAAGGGCTATGCCGTCGATGAAAGGGGAATCAGCATAGCTCTCCTGGGCCGCCTTCTCAAGGGGTGCTGGCATTCCAGGTACTCTGCTGAGTAGGGTCCTTATTTCGTGGAGTTGTTGTTCCACCAGACTGGATGTTCCTGCAGATTGGTTAGACGGAAACGAGGAAAAATCAAATGGATGGCTTACCCTTGAGATTATTCCTGGTGTGCAGCCGTCCTGGTAGTTGTTCAGGGGGGTAGCGTTGACGATTGATCCAAGTTGGTCCGTGGGCACTCGTTGGGGTCCCGTTCCTGCATCGAAAATTGAATTAAATACCGAGGACCCGACAACCAATGGATTACCTATTACTGGCGTGGTGATGCCGACGGTGGGTAGCGGAGTAGGTGTCAGCAGCCTGGATGCTGGTGACTCCATTCCTCCCAAGTCAAGTCGGGTAACTAGTTCCTGCGGTACCACCCGACAGGGTGCTTCTTCAGAAGGTCCTTGCAGCAAGGAGGCGGATGATCGTTGCGTCTGTGGTGGTTGAACCATTGCGTCGACTCTCTCCCTCAAGATTCTGTTATCCTGCCGCAGGCCTTTCACGGCTTGCCTAAGATCATTCACTCCCTGGAGGAGCGTTTGAACAACATCTGGGGGTAGAGTTCCTATTGGAGGCGATGCTTCTGTTCCGTGGCTTCTGGTGGCTGCCCTGCCCTGCCTGCTTCCCTGGAGGGGTGCCACTGGTGCTGGGAGGATTTGCTCTCGGGTATCCACTCCTCGGGGGGCTGGTGATGGCCTTGATCCTTCTGGCACGTTCCGAGTAGGTGCACTGGCAAGAGTTGTCCTGCTCGTGGGATTCTGGGGGGCCGTGGCTCCTAGCGGGATTGTCGGTGACTGGACTGCTGATGTTGGCATACTGGGCATGCTGGTGGAACTTTGACTGGATACTGTCATTCTAAATGGCTGTATTTCTCTGACTTGTAGCTAGATTTGATCACTATGCCCCACGGTGGGCGCCAAATTGTTTTGGTAAAAAATCTACCGGGTGATATATTGTTAGGGTCGGGTCAAAATGATCAACTAGATTAGCTATCAATTAAGATGATGGAACAACGTAAGCAGTAAAAGGAAAATAAACCAACGTAATAAGGAAATAGACACGAGAGAATTAGTGACGCGGAAACCCAAATTGGGAAAAACCGCGGGGGGAGTCGGAATCCCGCCAAATATTATGCTATGAATTCTTTGTATGGGAGTAAGTGAGAACGTAAAGGAAAAGTTACAATAAACTTGCAGTTTTTGTGCCGTGATAATGCAGGAGATTGAGTATGGATATGATAATATGTGTTGATCCTTCTTCCACTTGTATTTCTCCCTTTTATAAGCTCTTCCCAACCCTAATTTACCCTACCGTTGGCCTCCAACTCTTCCTCCTAAAATCCCTCAACTTCCCTAATTTTGGGGGCTTTGTTATTTGACTCCTTCTTAGTCCCCCTGGCTGATTCCTGACTGGAGGTTGTAATGTGCTTCCTTGTTCCTCTTGCTGAGTCATCAATCCGCTCCTCTTGTTTTGCTCCAACTACGGACTGCCACGTGGCCCACTAAATTTTGACTGAAAATTACCCAAACAAAGTCTAGTATACAATGTCTCGGATAGTCTTATTATTATATATATCTTCAAGTTTATTTTATTCAGGATATTACATTTATATACGATAAGATTTATTTGGATTCTCAAGTTAGTGCACCTTATCAATCACCACTAGATAAATCTATTGATACGAAGCTATATGGTGGAAATTCTTATTTCTTAATGAAGTCGAATCCTATTGATGTTCATGATGATCTTGTTATACCATTAAAGCTTTGTTTTGATTTTGGAGAGCACAAGAATGGAAGGCACAACGAAGGAAAGCTTGAGAACGGAAGACACAATAAAAAAAGTAAAGCTTAAGTGTCTCGATGGTAGCAAATTTGAGAATTACATTGAAGATGACGAATTGAAGGAGAGATCGATGGTGTGCCTCAATAGCTTCAAGTTCTTATTCAAGGTTGTTATGCAATTCTGAAGGATTTTATTTGATCCGGGAGGTTGTAGGTCCAAGAATCGGGACGATTTTTTTTGAAGAAGGGGAGAATGATATAGGAGGGACATGGATAAATGTTCAAAAATGCAAGTTCAAGTCAATCTTGACTTTTCAGATTCGTTCTCTTTAATTTAAGACTAAATATCTCGGGATATATTGCTATTTTTGACGTGATTTTACTTGGAGATGAAAGTACATGATGTTAGCTTTCCAACAAGTGATCACACGCGTTATTTGGTTAAGTAATGAAGGAGATATGGTCAGTTTAAGTTGAGTTGTCCAACTCTTACACGGGTGATATAAAAGACGGACTAGGACACGGATTCCACGGCTCATGGTCAACCAACACGGTTTCCATGGCTGGTATTTTGTGATGTTTTTTTTCCTAAGTTTCTAGTTTGAATAGAGTAGTGTGATAGTGTTCATACTATTTACTAATAAGGTAGTGTTCACACTATTTCCTAATTTTTATCTAGCTAGTTTAAGGTAAGTACTAGTAGTATAAATACCAAGCTATGTAATTAATTAGAATTATTCATATAATTTGAGAGTTTAATACAAGATTACTTGTGTGTTCTTCATAGCTTGCGAGTTATAAAGATCAAATTAATTCGTTCTTGCGAGAGTGAGTTAATCCATATTCTTCCTTGCGAGGTTGAGTATTATTCGTGGCTAAACCGAGTTCCTTGCGAGGAGGAGAGTTAGAGCACGTCATATCCTTTATATATTTTTTCATACACATATAGAAACCACAAAAACACGTTAATTTCCGCTGCAACTTTACTAAAAACAAGCAAACAGTTTCCTGAACTGTTCAAGACAAAAAAACGAGTGAATTTTACATCACTATCATCCAAGTTAATCACATACTGTTACAACTCATTAGTTGTTAAACATTCAGATTAACTTATAAAATAGTTATCTTATCTCATATTTAAATACAACTTTGACTCATGATAGAAAACGTTTTAATTATTTGAAAAAAAATAATGTTATTATATAAAATACAAATTAGCTTGTGAAATATGAAATAAATTTTCTTTTGGAAAATATCGTGTTACGTATTCACTACATGTTAATGTTAACATAGATTATGAGTGTATAAAGTTTTAGTTACAACTATACCTTGAGAGGAGCTCAAAACAATTATTAAATATCGTAAAAGAGAGACGAACTAACTACATGGCTAATCTTTCTTGAAAATTCTTTAGTCGTAAGTTTCTTCCATCATCTTTATCACAAACCCACACCGTATCATCAAATCATTATGTTTGCAATTTGTAATTTCGTTAATCTATAAAGACTAAACAAATAATTATGTGCAAACTTATATAACAATTAGGTTACATTTGTCATCACCAAAACATAAAACATAAATCGTATGTAGGACATGACCCAAAAATCAAATTTGGAAGGAACATAATGGCAAAGTTTTTAAGAGCTTTGTAAGGAGCTCTATGTTATTGCTTTGTAAGGAGCTTTATATCTTTTATTATCCTTGTGCATAAAATAAGATGAATCAATTGCAAAAACAAAAATAATCAATTTAGAAAAAAATTTAAACACATTATTTTCATCCACAACTTTTATTGGACCATAATGATTATAAAAATAACTTGCATAAAATTTTTAAACATCTCCCCTTAATATAAAAGCTATTGGCTGGAAAAAACTCACTTATCCCCCGAGTTAAGGGGAAGATAAGGACCTAAACTATATAATTTTTTCCGTTAAGGACTTAAACTATGAAAATTTTCCGTTAAGGGACTCATCCTTTTATTCCATTCAATTTTCCGTTAGAAATACTAGAACAGAAATACCGGCGGGAGTAGTGACGTGGAAAGGAGCCATTGCCTTGAAAAATATTTTCCGGTACGACCGTGGTGGCGATCAACAGATGAGCGGTAGTTCCCCAAGAATTACACTACTGTCGCCTTTCAGACTCGCCCACTCGAGACTGGCAGACCTAGAACAATTTTATTACTTTACCCATAAAAGTATGTAGACAGAAGAAGGAGGAAGAGAGTAGTTGTGTTGTGTGTTTATGAGGCAGAGAGAGCATGTATTTATAGCAAAATAAGAGCTAGTACAGGAGGCAGAAACTGCTCCTGAAAATCAGCCAACAACTCGAGAAAGTGGGAGTCAGACTTTCTCCCACTAACAGTTATGTTGACTGACTCTGTCAACATAAAACGAATGAACCTGGACAACACAAGAACTCGGAACCGACCCAAAAAGGTGGGCATAGCCCGCCGCAGGCGATTGCCAAATCCGAAATCCCGGATCACGGATCCGGATCCAGGCACGCGCGCGCGTCTGCGAGCTGAATTAAGCACCTCGCATACACTGTAAGAATTCTTGTTTCAGGCGACCGTAATAAGGCGACCGCTTTAAATAGTCGCCAAATTGGCGACTGAATAAGTAATCTGGCGACTGAATGTAGTCGCTAATTTAGCGACTAAAGCGATTCCAACATTTTTTTATAGAAAACCTCAGGCGACCACTATCCGTCGCCGTCGCCAATCTGGCGACTTAAACATAATTTGGCGACCGTTTTCAGTCGCCAAACAAGGTAGTCGCCATTTTCGGTCGCCAAATACCTATTATAGTCCAGAATCCTCGACTTTCCCCTTCTTCCCTATTTCACCAAATCTGAAAAAAAAAAACCCATTTTTGGCGATATAACCCCTTGCTCCGACACCACCACCACTGTACTCCGACACCACGCTCCGACCACTACTCCGTCAACCACCTCATTTTCTTTTAGTTTGTGAAGGTATATTTATAGTTTTAATTTCAATTTCTTAAATTAATGTTAAGTTAATTGTTTAATTTATGATTTTCATTAGTTTTTGATGATTTGATAGATTTATTTTAAATATTTGTGATGTTTATTAGGTTTTTAGATGTTATTTAGTTAGAATTTGGTGAAGTTTGAATTAGTGTTAGTAATTAGAATTTTTATTAGTGTTGTTAGTATTGGAGTTTGATTAGTGGTAGTGTTGTTGATATTATTAGTGTTGTTAGTATTAATTTTGTTAGTATTGTTAATTTTGATTTGTGTTAGTGTTGTTAGTAATGGGGTTTTGATAATTTTCATGATTTGTGTTAGTGTTGGTAGTATAGGGGTTTTGGTTAGTGTTGTTTGATTAGTTTTAGTATGTTAATAATATTAGTGTTATTAGTATTATTTTGTTAGTATTGATAATTTTGATTTGTAAAAAATGTTAAGAAGTCAAGGGAGTAGAGAGATAAAGCCAAAGAGAGAGAGAAAGCCAAAGAAAATCACACATAACCATCAGTAAATCCGTCAGCTCGCCGGCGACCGCTCTGGTAACCTCTTCTGGTCGCCGGCGAGGGCTATCTTTCACCCTCAATTCACACTTTAGTTATCTTTTCGTGCTGATCTCCGACCCTATCGTTCTCGCCGACTTCGATCAAATTTCTGTAAATCGAATCAGGTTTGTTCCTTTTGCATGTTGTTGATTTGGCCTCTTAGACTCAGTTTGTCTATTGATCGGCAAATCCCTGGTTTATTTCGATCAATATCTCCTCCGATCATCATCGTTGTTCAGATTGTTGCATTGGGTCGATTGGTTTGGTGATTTAGCATTTATTTGCTTTTGTTGGGTTTAGTTTCATCTTAATCTTATTGCTGCTGGGATTTTCTTTTGCGTCAAAGGTCTTTATTTTGCCCTCTTATCATTGTGTCCCAAGTTTCTTGGGTTTGTAAGTGTGGTGAATCCTGTACTTCGGTGTTGTGCTATGAGTACCAGAAGCGTCTTTCTAAAGTTTCTTGAAGATTTTGCTTGTGCCCATGCTAATGATGGGTTTATGGAGGATAATGGGGAGCGTATGTTAGCCTGTCTTATGAATAATCTTCAGGGGTCACCTCTCTCAGAGGTTAAGGACCTTAAAGACAGAGGGAATAGTTTTTTTAGACAAAATTATTTTGATAGGGCTGCAACTTGTTATGACGATGCTTGTAAGCTTTTAAGCTTGAGCATTGGAGTTCATGAGGGTGATGATGTTAAATCAATTTCTGACATTGCTGTTTCCCTTAACTCTAATCTTGCTGCATGTGCTCTTAAACTTGAGGAATATCAGGCTGCTTTGGATTTGTGTTCCATGATTTTGGATACATTTCCACAGAATGTTAAGGCTTTATTTCGTAGGGCGATGGCATTTATGAAGTTGAAAAGGTTTTCGGAAGCTGAGTTAGATCTAAATGAGGCTCTGGTGGTGGAACCTAAGAATAAGGATGTGTTAAGGGAATTAGCTGTGGTAAAAGGTCATCTACTCATAAAGGAAAATGGTAAACGAGCTTTGGAGATTGATCATGTGGTCAATGTGGATATAAACAATAAAAAGCATGTTCATAGCTCTGATTCTTTTGAGAGTTTTAAGGATGTTGAGAGTGAGAATATGGAGTTGTTGGATGATTGAGTAATCGTGGTGGGGAAACTGATATGAGAAAGGAGATAATGAGAGGGTAAATATGGAGGTGACGGATGTTAGTGGCTGTGGCATGGATTTGAGCCCCCGTTTTAAAAAGAATGAATATGGTTCTATGTCGCCTTTACTTGAGTTCTCTAAAAGGGACGGAGGAAACTCGCGCATGAGGATCCCCAGACAAGCTTATCAAAAGCTCCTTGAAGGAAAACAGTTGAGCTTTTATAATAAAAGAGATTTGTCAACTATATCTATCCGGACCATTGAGACAACAAAGAAGAGAGACACCACTAAAGAAATATGTAAGAAGAAGAGGAGGAGGAGGAGGTGTCGTAAAAGGAAGAAATCTAACACTATTGTTGACTTGAAAGAAGTCATGACCCGGTTAGATTTCATCAATGCTCAATCTATTGTTCCTTGTGTAAGTCCGAGTGTGTCCTCCTTATATGACAACTCATCATCGTCGGTTTCCAAAATTATCCAAGTTTCTCCAAGACAATTACCCATGATTCAAGTTTGCCACTTTCTCCCTTGATTGATAATGTCTCCTTACTCTGCCCTAAAGCTCAAAATGGTTCTAAAGATCATCAGCCTCCCTCATCTTCAACTCCTCCTGAAAAGTGTAAGGTGTTCTCTTTTTCAATTGATAAGTTTCAGTGCGGCCATAGCACGCCTTTGTTTTCCAGGTACACTTTTAAGCATCGTGCAAAAGAGAAAAAGCAAAGGAGAATAATCACTCTGAAGAAGAAAAATAGCCAAATGGATGAATTTCCAAGACATAATTTGTCTACTTGCTCTCCAAGTAGATCTTTTTTCCAAAAATTTCTACGTCTTCGTGACGTAAGTATGTCTTGTTGAGGTACTCTTTCGAAGCTAAGCTAACTAAGAAGAGAAAAGAAATGCTCGCACATTTGGCCAGCTCTGATCGCCCCCTAAAGAAGCCTGCTTTGCTTGCCACCCAAGTCCTTAGTTTATTTTCTTATTCGAATAATGTAATAATAAAATATGACTCGGAGAGTCGGGTTTGCACTGTATAAACTCTATTTACTGCTGCAAAAAAAAAAAGATAATTTTGATTTGTGTTAGTGTATTTCGTATTAAGGTTTTGATAAATATGATTATTTGTGTTAGTGTTGTTAATATTTGGGGTTTTGATTAGTGTTAGTATTTTTTTGTACTTGTTGTGTTGGTTAATGTTTAGATTAAAATGAAGAGATTGGAGCGTACATGGATGTACGAAGAAAGACTTGATAAGAAAAGACGTCCTACCGCTAAATTTATAAAGGGGGTTGCCGAGTTTATTGAATTTGCTAAACAACAAGACGAGTATGATTTAGTAGTAAACAAACTTAGGTGTCCTTGTATTAAATGCGAAAACATGAAATATCTACATGACATTGAGGTTCAAGAACATCTTTATACAAACGGGTTTTGTCCAAACTACTACAATTGGATTTCTCATGGAGAATCTTATTTTTCACTTTCCGAACAATCTCAAATCCCAGAAAATGAGAACCCATATAGAGATATGGTAGTTGATGCCTTTGAGTCTAATATTTTCAATAATGATCATATATCAATGAATGAAGAAGAACCACACCCACAAGCAAAAGCCTTTTTTGATATGTTAAAGACGAGTGAAAAACCATTACATGAAGGGAGCACAATGTCATTGTTAGAAGCCGCCTCTAAGATAGTAACTTTGAAATGTGAGTACAATTTGCCATTTAATTGTGTTGATGGCATTGCTTCTTTGATTGAGGATGTTATCCCCGGTAATAATGTCATGACCCGATCATTCTACAATACCAAAAAAGTAGTGAAAGGTCTACAACTTCCGCATTACAAGATTGATGCATGTAAGGATGGATGTATGCTCTTTTGGAAGGATGATGTCTTGCTTGACAAGTGTAGTAAATGTCAAAAGGCTAGATATAAGACAATTGAGGGAAGTATTGTCTTGAAGGGTAAAAAAGGAAAGAATGAAAAAAAAGAGGTTAAAAGAGTAAGAAACCAATACCCGAAAACCCCGTAACTTACTTTCCTCTAGCTCCTAGACTTCAAAGAATGTTTGCTACCAAAAACATTGCCGAGCAAATGAGATGGCACAAGGAAAATCCCCGTACTCCGGGAAAGATGTGTCATCCGAGTGATGGAGAGGAATGGAAGCGGTTTGATATGCTTTACCCCGACTTTGCCGAGGAACCCCGTAATGTGCGACTTGGCCTTTGTACGGATGGTTTTGCTCCATTTGGCCAGTTTGGTAGAAAGTACTCTTCTTGGCCCGTAATGGTCACTCCATAAAACTTACCACCTTGGTTATGTATGAAAAAACAATTCATCTTCTTGTCACTAATTATTCCTGGCCCTGATAATCCAAAAACCGCCTTAGATGTTTATTTGCAACCTTTGGTGGAAGAATTGAAACAATTGTGGGAAGTAGGTGTGCAAACATATGATGTGTCTTTAAAGCAACATTTTCAACTAAGAGCTTCATTGTTGTGGACCATTAATGATTTTCCCGCCTACGGTATGCTATCTGGATGGTCTACCGCGGGAAAAAAGGCATGTCCTTGTTGCATGTACCAAAGCAAAGCATTTTCGCTACCTTGTTCCAAAAAAGTGAGTTGGTTTGATTGTCATAGAAAATTCTTACCGGAGGGGCATGCCTTTAGGAGCAACAAAAAAGCTTTCAGAAAAGGTAAAGTGGAGCGGAATCATGCTTTAGATCGACTTTCGGGGGATAAGGTGTGGGATATGGTTTGTGATTTGTCACGTAGTATTGATTGTACTAAAGCAGAGACGGAGGTGCTGAAGAAGAAGAAAATTGGTTGGTTTAAAAGAAGCATTTTTTGGGATATTCCTTATTGGAAGACGATGTTAATTAGGCACAATTTGGATGTAATGCATATAGAAAAGAACTTCTTTTAGCAACTGATTCACACGATTATGGATGTAAAGGGAAAGACTTGTGATACTGTTAAATCACGAGAAGATTTGAAGACAATTTGCCATCGTCCCAAACTTCACATTCGTAGCGATGAGTCTAAGCCAAAATCTATTTTTACACTTGACAAAGCTCAAAGGAAGGTATTATGTGAGTGGTTAAGAAAGTTAAAATTTTCTGACGGATATGCATCCGATTTTAGTCGATGTGTTGATATGAAGGAGCTAAAGTTGCAAGGCTTGAAAATTCATGATTGTCATATCTTCATGGAACGATTATTACCTGTATCTTTGAGACATCTCCTCCCCACTCCTGTGTGGAATGCAATTGTTGAGATAAGTCAATTTTTTCGAGATTTATGTTCGTCTTCAATATGTGTTGATGACATGATTCGTCTTGAGGAGCAAATACCATAGATATTGTGTAAGTTCGAGATGATATTTCCTCCATCATTTTTTAATTCCATGGAGCATGTACCGATACATTTGCCTTACGAAGCCAAAGTTGGAGGCCCCGTCCAATATAGGTGGATGTATCCATTTGAAAGGTAAGATCGCTAAGTAGTAATTAAATTATAATTATTATCGTACTATATATAATTGATTTAATATTTATATACTAGTCTTAACAACTATTACTCCCATCAATTATTGAATAGGTTTCTTAATCACGTGAAGAAGAAAATTGGTAACAAAGCTCGGGTTGAAGGTTCTATATGCAATGCGTATTTAACGGAAGAGATTGCAAATGTTTGCTCTCTTTACTTTGAAAAACATATAGAAACCAAAGCAAAAAACTTGAGTGTTGATAAAGCGGATGAACTTGAGACAAGTTTACCCGAGTTTTTCCAAATGCATGATGATGAGGGTTGTTCATCAATTGGGGGAACAAGATATTTGGATGACAAAGAATATGATCGTGCTCACCTTTACTTTGTTTCTAATTGTGAGATTTTGGAATCATATGAAACGGAGTTTGTATATGATTTCATTAAAGCACATCCTAATGTGAATAGAGATGATGTTTGGAGTAACCATGAGGATCAATTTGCAGCAAGGTTTCGGAACCTTGTAATTGAGGTAAATATCCAAGATGATTTGATAAGGACTTTGGCCTTTGGTCCTTCACGAATGGTTAAAACGTGGAATCGTTACTCGGTCAACGGATTTAATTTCCATACATTCAACTACTGTAAGGATAAGGCTAGGTACAATTATGGTGTTACTATTTCTTCTCTTGATGACAACGAATACTATGGTATAGTTGAGGATATTTTTGAGTTGAGCTATAATGGGCGTGAACGTTCTTATAATACTGTCTTATTTAAGTGTGAATGGAAGGATAACTCTGTGGTCGGTATGAAAGTTCATGAACATTATAAACTCGTCGAAGTGAATCATACCCGGACATACTCAAAGTATGATCCATTTATACTCGCACATCAAGCCAATCAAGTATATTTCGCTTCTTATCCAAGCACGAAGAATGATCGAAATCAAAAGCAGTGGTGTGCAATCTTTAAGACAAAAGCACGCTCACAAGTAGATACAACCTTTTTTCAAGAATAAATAGTATCTAGCGGGTTTATGTTGTCTCCACCTGATGAAATCATTTATGAGAATGGAAATGAAGAGGGTGAGGATTTAGAAAACGAGGATGGTGATGGTCAAGTTGACGGTGATGGTGGTGGTGATAGTGATAATGATAATGAATCAAATGGTGATGATGATGATGACGAATTTGATGATGATAATGATTAATTGGGTAAAGATATATTTATATATATTTTAATTAAGTTTTTTTATGTTATTTGATGTTTTTTTTTATGTTATTAACAGTTTATGTTTATGTTTTTTTTTTATGTTATTAACCGTTTCTAACAATTTGAATATTTGTGTACTTGTAGATGGCAGGAGGTCTAGGTAGACAACGTGGCGGCGGTTCAAACAGACGCCGTAGTACTTCTTCAGTCGACGAGGAGGAGATGGAGATTATTGATCAGCAGAGTCCGGTAGTGGTCGAGGAATCGACCAATGACGATGAGTCCTCGGATCAGACATCGGAGACGATCCAGTTCACCCCGGAAGGGAAGATGATACTTGATCCCGCGGGTTTTTGGTAAGACAACGACCAATGTCTTTAATTTATTATTTTATAATTATTTTACATTATTTAACATAAATGCATATTATTCCATAATATATATATATATATATATATATATATATATATATATATATATATATATAGGGGCGGGATCCTGTGCGAACTGAAGTACGGTGCGAACTTACGAACTACCTTAAAATGGTCAGACTAAGTAAATAAGCAAAGTCAAACTTATACATCCACACATACTGACTTGTAGCCCGTCCTTTTCATTCAACCATCTCACTCTATCTCCTACTCACCATCCACAAACATTAGTCGACGACCGCCGGCAACCACCAGAGATCCGGCGACACGTCATCACCGTTATCAACCACCAGAGCTCAGGCGACACGTCATCACCACCATCTCCTCATCAAGATTAGCGACGCAGATCTGTTTAAACACCATTTGAACTCTCTCTATCCTATCCACAAATATTAGTCGACGATCGCCGTCCTGGAGTTCCGTTTGTCAACTAAACTTGACGTCGAGCTACTTCGGCGAATTGTCGTTGTCCTATTCACCGTCGATGATCCTTAGCCCTACCTTCGGGTTATTAACGTAAATCTAACATTTAGATCTTGACTGTAATGTCGACGACGATCTGCTTCTATAAACGGTGGAGTTTTATTTGCGAAAAGGATGATGAAAGCATCATGCTTTTATTTTTTGAATTTTCCATTAGTTCTCAGGTGATAAAATAAATGGAAAATAATTCTTAATAAGATCAAATTTGCTCTATCGGCCAGGGATGAAAATTGAATAGATAGGATCATAGTTTAATGGTATTTTGATGTAGTTTTGATTTTTTAAGTGGATTTGTCGGAGTTAGTTTGATATGGGATGGAGTCCCTGATATTGAGTTATCCAATCCCATCGTATTTAGGCTCTTTTTCTCACTTTTGCTTAGTGCAACAAACTTGTTCATATACGACACTAAAAATAACTATAAAGGAATATACGTATAAATATTGACATATTATAATTGAAAGGAGTGTATTTAGCTAGTTAGAAATACTTATCTAGCAACTTATAGGAGTGTATTTAGCAACTTGAAGGAATATATTTAGCTACATAGAGGTATGTATCTAGCAACTTAAAGGAGAATATCTTTCTAACTAGATAAAGTTATGTATCTAGCAACTTAAAGAAGTGTATCTAGCTTGCCAAATATGTGTATCTAGAAAGGTAAACGAGTGTATCCAGCAAGGTAAAGGAGTGTATCTAGCTTGCCAGAGATGTATATCTAGAAAGGTAAATGAGTGTATCCAGCAAGGTAAAAGAGTGTATCTAGCTTGCCAGAGATGTGTATCTAGCAAGATGAATGAGTGTATCTAGCATGTCATAGATGTGTATCTAGCAAGATAAATAAGTGTATCCAGCCTGGCAAGGATGTGTATCTAGCAATGTAAACGAGTGTATCTAGCTTGCCAGAGATGTGTATCTAACAAGATAAAGAAGTGTATCTAGCTTGTCAAAGATGTGTATCGAGCAAGGTAAACAAGTGTATATAGCATATCACAGTTGTGTATCTAGCCCGATAAATGAGCAAACCCAAAATGATATTTAATTGAATTCATTAGAATTAGCATAATCACATCACCACCCAAATAATGAGCAAAAATGACAGAGCCTTAGAATAAAGTAACATATAATATTAAGCAAAAGTACAGATATTTAAAGTTTCAACATCTCATAGATTTATATGCCATGGTAGTGGTCAGTGGGACATACGTAATTGACTATCCTATATTTTAACATTTCATAGACTCATGAAGGCATGTGACCGAACTACCTAGCTAGAAATGTTCAGCTATATCAATAAGTAGGAGAGTACATTGGTTAAAAGTTCAAATTTTGTTCAAGGCAGAGCAACTACCTAGCTAGCCATCACCGGTGATACCACATTACACCACCATTATAAATACCGGCTAAGACCTCACCACACCATCGCCCACCACCATTCACTAAACCCTCGGAGACGCCGACGACACAAATGGTCCGTGATAGTGCATCTAGGAGGCTGAAGTTGCAGACCTCCGGTGACGAGGGGCGCGAAGAGAAGATGAAGAAGACCAACAGTACCACCGTATGATTAACAATGACAATGACTTGAGACACAACAGGGGATTGGCGAGTCTTAAGTAAAATGAGTTGCGGTAATTGGAAGCGACTTGAAGATGGAGCTCCGACGATGTTGGAGCCGGTGGACGACGTTGAAGACACGTGATGGTGGTTGTAGATAAAGGTGAGGGACATAAGAGGGTAACGGCCGGCTAAAATTAATGGAGATGAAAGAGTGCCAATTGCCGGCGGATGGGTGGTCCGGTCAGGTGGTCAGCGACCAATTTTTGTTGGTAGTCTGAAACTCTTGCAGGGAATGAAGATGCTGATAAGATTTGGTTTCCTGAACATATGCATGGGTTTTGAAATGTTGGGCCTTTATGGTTTATAATAGGTATGGGCCTAGTATTGATGCATAATGACCAGTCCAGCAATGTGGTTCGTACAGTTCGCACCGAACTCTTAGTTCGCACAGGATCCTGATTCTATATATATATATATATATATATATATATATATATATATATATATATTATTTTTCAGGTTTTCGTCTCAAAAGGTTGTACGAGGTTGTACTCAAAGTACAAAGATGAAGATGACGGGGGTTGCTCCTACTTGTTGGACAAAGGCTACATCCACACAAAATAAGGAATGGTTCAATAATTTTAGGGTATATTTTTGTTTATATTTTGTTATATTATTATAATTTTCAATTAATAATTTATTTTACTAATACTTACCTTTTAAATTGTAGAAAACATTTGACTGGCCGGCGGGATTAGAGTATATTGTACGTCAAAGGTACAATGAGACATGCAGTAGACGGTTAAGGGACAACATGTATAAGGTTGTCATGAGGAAGAAGGAGCCGGAGCATATGAGAGGTATTTAATTTTTTTTGTTATTTGTATATAGTTATAATTTAACACAATTTTATCATATTTTATAATACCAATTTAAATTATAGGTGGTGCATATGAAGAAATGCTTAAATATCGTGAAACTCCGGAGTTTCAGGCTAAGTCGGCCCAAGCATCTATAAATAAAAGAGGAGGAAAGAAAGATGGAGCGGCTGAGCGTTCACATCACGGAGGATCTCGATCTTTCTTGGACCTAGTTTTGGGTGTAAGTTTACATTTTATTAATCCACTTTTTCGTCCATTTGAAAATTATAACTTAAATTCTTTTTATTATTAAAATCTTCTTATACAAGTCTTTCTTCTTTTAGAAGGGTAAGAAGAAAAAAAGGTAACACGCCCACGGCTCCGGAGCTCTTCCTTGACACCCATTCCCGACTCCAAGACAATAAAAGATATTGGATTAAGCCAAAAGATAAGGAACTATATGTAAGTTTCAAACCATTTTTGAATTTTTACAATAAGTTCATTTTTTTGAATGTTTATCTTATTTTGTAGCTATTTTTAATCATAATGTTTATATTTTGTAGGAATCATTTTTGGCCGAGAAAGCCACCCGAGAAGCCCGATAACGAGATTTGGTTCGACTTGGTTAAGGGTTTCAAGAAGGGGAGTGTGTACGGAATTGACTCGGCTAAGGATGTATTCTACGAAGCTCCGATCCAAGGGCAAGGATGCCTTCTAGCTCAAGACAAACTTACGAGCCGGGAGTCGTAGGTAAACTTCAAACCCAACTTAATGAAGAAAGAAGAAAAAACGCCGAAAGGGATGGGGAAGTTCAGATAATGAAAGAAAAATTTAAAGCAATGGAAACCATGTTCAACAACTGCAACCAAGGTCCGCCTCCCTTTCGGCGAGATTATGATGAAGGCAATGGAGGTGGTGGTATGCAAGCCGAAGCCAATATGGGTTTCCTTGGCTTTTGATTTTAGTTTAGAAACTTGTTAATTGTGGTTGTTTAAACTTGGTTTTGTAAACCTTCATCAAGATTTGTAAACTTGATTTGATTTTCTTGATATATATGAGGATGTTCGTTTCTCATCGTGTTGTTGTAAATGTGTGAAATTGTGGTTGTTTTCTATTGTACTTGCAGGTATGATATGGTAATGAAATGACAGGATGAAAACAGAAATTTTCGTGCAATAAAACAGGGGTTTTGGCGACTGAAATGTTCTTTTACCGACTGTTTTCAGTCGCCAAACCCCATGTATTTTTACAAATAAAACTTGATTTTGCGACTGATTGGCGACTGAATGGTACAAGTGGTCGCCAAATTGGCGACTGATATCAGTCGCCAATTTGGAGACTACTTCACCATTCAGTCGCTAAATTGGGCGACTGATTTCAATCGCCATTTTGCCAATTTGGCGACGCTTTTATCAGTCGCCAAATTGGGCGACTAAGGCCTGCGACTGCGTCTTGGCGACTGATTTCAGTCGCCAAATTCATTTTGGCGACTGAAATTAGTCGCCAACGTCGGTCGCCTGAACGTTGTTTTCTTGTAGTGATAGTCTCTACAAAAGACCCCTTTAACCCACTAGTGATAGTGTAAGGTGTGAAGGGATAAATAAACCCACACAACTTACACTTCACCACCAATGTGGGACAATAAGAAGGAAAAACTTGGCTCAAAGCCCCTTTATTCCCAACAATCCCCCACAAGGGGAGACCGAGACAGAGAAAGACAGTTTTGGGTAAAGAAAGGATTGGATACTTAGGTATCGATATCTTTCGATTTGAATTGACACTTTAGTGAGATGAGCAAACAACTTACTTACAGTGAGAGAATATCTTACGATTTGAATTCTTAACTGAGCTTCGGTTGATACCCCCCACAACACATATCATACCTTCAGATTATGATCGTTCCGCGATTTCAATGTGCAACGCGCCTTTTAGAGGCCATGTGTTTACCTTAGTACTAATAGGTGTGTTCACAAGACTTCTCAGAGACTACTCAAGGAGTCCACAACTCAACATAGGGATGCTATTTGGATGCTCATGGGATGCCAAACTATGCAATTAACCGGAGAATTAAGGAGCTTAAAGACGTATCATAGGATTCTTCAAGCATTTAATTGAGTCATTAAGCAAATGTTCCTAGATTAGTGAAACCCCGATCGGGGTTTCCATTCCCCGATCGGGGTTTGGGTTCTGTAAAATGCATATGTTTCAAGTGCCTCTCCCTATATAAAAGAGAGGGACTTCGACACTTAGGGGCATCTTGTACATCACTCTACACTCTAAAAACACTCTTTTACATAATATCATTAGTCATTAGATTAGGTTTAGAATAGTTTAGTTTCCATTAGTTGTTACAAATAATTCCTTTAAATATTTCAATTTATATTACAAATTCATTTGCAAGTTATTTGGTTCCATTGTGTTCTTCAATTCCAAGTTTTATTTCTTTTGTTGGCGTAATTCTATTTCTTGTATTGTTTTGTTATTTTCTTTGTCATTTCCATGATTAGTTAGTTATCATGTTTACTTTATCATTTGTTATTAGATTAGTTATCATTATACAAGATTAGTTACTTTGTCTAGAGAATTAGGGAAGTCATGCATAAATAATATTTGCAATTGTTGAAATGAGATGTTATGATATCAAATACTTGTTTCTATCACATGCTTGCATTTTATTGTTAGTCTTTGATTATTGATCACAATCTTTGATTAAATTCGTTAATTCTTTCTATAAGTCGAGAGGCACGGAATTGAATTAGACTAAGCATGTGTTAGTAGATCGACCTAGCCATAGCGAGAGTTCGTTAGGTGGATGTCTTTAGCCTAAACAATTATCGTTATTACTCCTAGTTTGACTTGAGCATTTACATAATTTGCATATGTGACCCAAACTCCCTAGACTCTTTCTTTATTATTTTTGTTGTTTCATAAACCCAACCAAACCAATCGATAACCGACTTTGATAGAATTCACTCCATAACAACTTGCTAGCAACCCCCGTCTCCTTGTGTTCGACCCCTATTACTACATTCATTTGTATCTAGGGTATTTATCTTTGATTAGGTGTGCGATAGCCTATCAACTGCTGGACGCAAGCTGCGGTTTTCGTCTGGTCAATTTGCTTCAAAACTTGCTTCTTCGTTGACTTATGTTGACCCTTTTTCGCACTTTTGGAATTACTGCAAAAAAAAAATACCGTTAACTAATGTGATTATTATTGTAAAAAACTTTAAATTATATAGCAATTTATTGTTATAGTTATGACGTTATAGTTCCTACTACAACCACCTTCATATAATTTTTTAAAAAAGGAATTTAGTTATTGTAACCATTTTGTGTAGTCATACATTAGTCAACAACAATCAATGAAAATATTGCTCAATGATGAAATAGAGCTATTGAATAGAAAATTAACGTAGTTCTCATAATTTTCAATATTCAATTAATTACTTTAAGTTAACTTGATGCGCTCACGTTCATCAATACTTGCATTACAATAATTTAATTCATGAGAAATAAGGTACTGGAATGTTTGTATTTTCCCCCCAAAATACAGGCTTTACCCTTCATGTACATGAATTTGCATGCCAATATAGACAACACGATTACAAAAATATCAGTATATTCCAATCCAAGAATGTGTAAATATAATTTTACACAACTTACCTCAAGCGCACACATAAGTTTCATAGATAAAAAA
>JAIUZE010017492.1:0-21708 GCA_022085475.1 Heliosperma pusillum | reverse complement strand
AAAATAAATCAAAAATATTATTTTTTTAAATAAAATTTCGGTCTTCATACTTATGAGACGAGTCGGAAAAAGTCAACGGAAGTCAAAGTTGACTGAAAAGTCGAGAAAAGTCAAAAATGACTTAAAAGTCCAGAAAAGTTTATGACGACTTAAAAATAAATAAAAAGTCCATGACGACTTTTAAAAGTCAAGAAAAAGTCAAAGACGGTTTAAAAGTCAAGAAAAGTCAAAGATGACCAAAAACGGTCTTTTCATGAAATCTCTCAAAAATTCCAAATACGAACGCGGAATTTCAAAATAAGACTCGGAACAAAAATTCCTATTTTAAAAACTTAAGTTCTACTGAAAAGTGTTAGTAAATATTTTTACTAGAAAAATTGGGCACTTTTCGGGTTGTTACATATACGAAATGAATTGAATCGTGTATGCGTTCTGGGAAATGTCTTATCCCGTGGATGCCTTTTAATCATACTTGCCATGTACACGGCGCTAGTGCGTTTCATTTACCGTGAGAGATGTCGTCTTTGTGTCGTTGTTCTTGAATGCGTGATTTCATGATCTATTATTTATGGTCATTGCATGATTGGGCATCGTCAATGTATTGGTACGTTTGAATGGATGATAATATGATGGATTTATTGTGATCATCGCATGACTTGGCATGGTTGTTTGTCGAGTCTCAATTTTATCAAACTTATACCGCTAACGGTGAGATGCAAGCCCTAGTGAGCGTATTCGGTTGCCTAAGAGTGTCTTCCCCGAGTCTTTGTATAACATGATGGATTCGGACTGGTACCACTTATGCTCTTATCATTGTATATTGAATTGCCTATCTATCCTTATCGTATCTCACATGTATATCTATATGTATGCATGCTCTACTTTTGTATTTCCTTCTATGTACGTTTAATGTGATATGGCTAGGAGAACCCGGAGTTACTCCCCACTGACTATGGCGTTCATGTTTTTCATGGATGAACACGTTGCTTGATTTGGATAGCTTTTTGATTATGATATTCTGGGTTCGGGTGTGAGCTAGCGGGCGTTGTCCCTGGATGAAACACCTCTAGACGTTCATTAGCTAGATGCTAAATAACTCTGTCTTTTGTTGACACTTTGAGAGACTACGTCTCTTGTAGTATTTTGTATTTGGTTTGTAATAATTGACACTCCTCGTATTTTCTATCTTGCATGTATAAAGGTTTTTAAAATACCGTATTTCCGCTAATTAAATCACATGCTTGTATGTTTTATTTCCGCATTCGCGAGGGTTGTCACAGTCACAGTGGGAGAAAGTTTCAACTTGATTAAGTTCGCGAGCCACGAACCGAAAATGAAGTAGAGGAAAATGTTCCCTCCTCGTCTGAAACGGTTGTTGTCCCTAGAAGGTCAAGTAGAATTTGTCATCAATCTGACCGTTACCTCGGATGCATCGAGGAAGATGGTGATTTGTTACCTTTTGAAAGTGATGAACTTACCACCTACAAGTCGGACGTTTCTAGTCCCGACTCCGTGTATTGGCTCGAGGCCATGCGATTCGAAATGGATTCTATGTGCGAAAATCAAGTATGGGACTTGGTAGACTTACCTGAGAAGGTACGACCTCTTCAGTGCAAGTGGATGTACAAGATCTAAAACGGCATAGATGGACATAATAATGTCTACAAAGCTAGATTGGTGGTGAAAGGCTTCATTCAAGTTCATGGTTTACACTATGATGAAACCTTTGCCCCAGTCGCTATGCTTCGATCTATTAGGATTCTCTTATCGGTTGCCGCATTTCATAATTATGAAATTTGGCAAATGGATGTGATCGTGCTTGTCGCGAGCCCGATAAAAAGATAAATTACCCAGACTAGGCTAATAACAAATTAATGTAATTAGGGAAGTAGGGGTCGATCCTCAGGGAGATGGTGTTTCCTATAGAATGTGAGATGTCTCGCAATTGGGTTTTATCTAACGAATATCTGGGTTTTGCGATTTTGATATCTAAACTAATATAAAGCATTAATTGAAACAAAATAAAAACAAATGAAAACAATAAAGCAAGTGATGAAAAGCATCTAGGGAAGTAGGTTCACACATGTAGATTAATATATTGATGAAATTAGATATAGAACATGCAAGTAATTCATTGTGAGTTCGTAAGAATGATGTGTTCATTACAATCATAGATCAGATGGTCTAGCAGGCTTTTAGGCGATTTACTAGGTCTTAATCCACCATGTCATGCTTTGTCTATTCAATTCACGTATCTCTACATTGGAAAAGAATTCCATTTTAGTCGAAGATTTCCGGCCAGAAGTCGTTAACTATCGTTACAATCCAAACATGCATAGACACAACGTTTTAAAGGCACAATTTCTTTTATCCAATTAACATCTTTTAATCAATCTAACATGGGTACCCTACACCCTAGAAATGTGACTACTCACTCATGATAATTTCTAAATCTAAGATGATATTAACAATGAAAACTAGGATAGACATGTTTATTTGATCTTGACTCTTTATATGGCGATAATAACGACGCTAATTGATAATCTAAGAAATGAAATTACAATTATAACGATACTAAATGAATCCAAGATAATATGTAAAGAAAATAACAATCAAATAGAAAGCAATAAAGGACATTAAACAAAGGATAAAGTGGGAATACCTAGGTGACGATCATGAAGGAAAGCGATAACAATAATAGAAATCCCTTGCATAGAATAATCGTTCCTTGAATTACAACACTTGTACCCAACAAAGTAGACTACAAAGATGAAATTCTTATTAATCTAAACTAAAGTTTTGATATGGAAAGGACAGAAATAAACTAAGAACTAAAGACTAAAGAAGAAGAAAATGAGAGAAGGAATGCTAGTTCCCCCTCCTCCTAATCTAAGGAGAAATGTAAGAAGAGAAGAGAAGTGAAGTATGAAGAGGTGTGTTGAGAAGAGGGGCTGGAGTTCTCTTTATATAGCATTAGGGTTTCGTGGGGAAGGGGTCGAGCATTGAACATATAGGACAAAAGAAGGAAGTTGAAGCGATTTGTGCGGATCAGCAGGGATACCCGATCGGGTACACCACATACCCGATCGGGTAAGTTGTATTCCAGGTCCTTTGACTGTCGTTTCATCTTCCTTTGCTTTGACTTGACTTCCATCATTCCCCTTGACCTCTTCAATCGGGTTTGTTGATTGGGTTTGATATAAAGCGATGAATTCTTCCGCCTAATTGATCGATCTTCCGACAACTACGAAACTGTCTTTGCTTCTTCTCTCTTTCAAATTAGTGAACCTTCTTGAAATGCCTTTCACTTGGTCAAGCTTGCTTCTTCAAATCGTCGGGTTCTAGGCAAATGCTCGGGAATATAGAAAAAGGGCGTAGAAATGTCACTTTCTCTACAAAACAGGTTAGAACATAGAAATTCGCCTAGAAGACGATATTAGCTCATAAAGTGGCTTAACCAAGCACAAATGACATACAAAACCGAGCTAAATTGGGGATTAAAATCATACAAATATTCACTTATCAAACTCCCCCAAGCTAAACCTTTGCTTGTCCTCAAGCAAACATAACAAACAATACCAGGACAAGGTTGCAAGCGTTGGCTACTACACCATCAGGAAACAAATCTCAACATAAAGCTTTGGAAACATAATAAATCATAACCCAAAAACAACGTGGGCAAGAATGATACATAAACATGGCTGCGATTTACATAACGGCGCAGCACAATGAATTTCATTATAGATTTTCGGCTCTTGCATGATCTTTTGACAAATGGACTCTCACGGCACACTCGAACACTCATTGCATGTAAACGGTGATTTCTTTATGTGTAAATGTTTTTGAGACACTCACCTATCTACGACTTATGAAAATGTGTCCGCAATCTAATATGGTAAACAATTCAAAACACAAGTCAAAGATCATAATGCACATAGAAAAGAAGCCGGAAAATATGAAGAAGGCTTTGGGAAATGGGTGAATGTAGACAAGCAGTTATGGTCATGTGAAGGTTAGAATGAGCTAGCAACTGAACAATGATAAATGAATACTCAATCCAAACTTTCGATTAATTCCCAATAGACGAATAACGAAGCCAGAAGAAACGGATTGGCTTATTACACACGAAACATAAGGGTAAACTCCTATTGATTTGACATTTCTTAGGAGATACTCACAACTTCTTATTTTTTATTTCTTTTTCTTTCTTTTCGTTTTTTTTTCTCTTTTTTCTTTTTTTTTTTTCATTTTCTTTTGAACATCACTTCTTGAATATTTTTCGTTCTCCAAATTCACTTTGACATCAAAGAACAAAATCTTCTCAAAACAGCACCCATACACCATAGTCTAGCTACTAGCTCAACAGGGTAGGCAATTTTTATGTGTAGCTATTATTTTGTGAAACATTTGTATGAAGGGGCTAATTTTGAGGTGTAATTCAAAGTGAAAAAGGCTTCAAATCTTAGTGATTTCATGAATGCAATGCTTATAGGAATGAAATGAGAACCATACTTATGCGTTTTGACATGACACATATCACAAGGAGAACTACACACACCTAGATGAGACTGGGTATAGATGTACCAGCCTAAGTAGGTTCTACCTTACAATATATGTAACTTGCCAAATGTCAAGATCAAGAGTACTCATCTATAAATTCATTCCATGCCTACTGTGTACAAGACTTCCCCATGTATGCAAAATTCAATAAATATTGAATCATTATCTTTTGAAAGCTCTATGTTTGGGAAATGTAACATGATAGCATAGTAAACAAGCAAGCAAAGCATGAATAGCATTCAATTGTGTTCAGAAATTTCTAAATTTCTCTCTTATTCTAAAATGCAAAAATATAAACAACTAAAATGTGGGAATATATCCGTATACATCCCTTTAATCTTACAGGATTATAATGAAATTATGATTTATATGATTAACGGGTCATAAACGAAATTGCATAATAAACAAAGGGATTAGGAATAACCTTTAGTCCTCGTAAATTCGGCCTAAGAACAGATATCAAAGTAGATATCCTCCTAATCGTAGCACCCAAGACTGATTGAGATATGCCCTTGTAATTGCTAGAAAAATTAGAGAGAAAAGCGTTTGTATCTTTTCTTTTGAGATGTGAAATTGATGATTAATAAATAGAGAGTTGGAATGAGTAAAAAACTCTTCCATATACTCCCTATCACACGTGACAAATAGGAGAAAAATAAGGGATATTTTTCTCTTATTTTGTTACTCATTTGACCGAAAAATCAAGGAGTAATCTAGACTCTTTTTCGATTAAATTCGCTTCCATTTAATATAATGTTATACATATTATATTTGTCTAATATGTTGTCATACATTAATAAGGTACATTACAACATTTTGCAGTGGATATATTAATATAACAATTATTATGACAATCGTATAATATATACTTCAATTTATAAATATCGGTATATTTATAATCCTGCTAATTAAATATAACGGTTTATGTTTAATTACGAATTAACATTTTAATTCGTTTAAGCTCACATTATATACTACAAATAAATATAACATTTTATATTTAATTACGAATTACAGTTAATTCGTCGTAGCTAACTTATTAATAGTTATTATAATAATTAATCATCATAACCATTGACTAACCTTTTGTTTAGTCCATTTAATAAGGGCATCCATCAATATGATTATTTTCTCAAATAATCACATCTCTCAATCACATCCTTTAGGTGTGACTTTTAGAGACCAGTTGATCACCGCCATCTGTATGACAATAACGTCAAACTTATCTAGCAAGCCAACCGTTATCGATAAACGTTAATCAACTGATTACAATACAAAGTATACCCTTTGAACCTATAGAGATTTATTTATGTTATTGCACTAACTGTGGAGGACACTGGCTCCAACATAAAATGCAGAATGGGAAAATGCAATCCCTCCCCCAAGCTAAACATAACATTGTCCTCAATGTGAGCACAACGACAAAATATGCAATGAGATGCTTAATGGGAAAAAGGAAAAAAATGAAAGAGGAGTGAAGCTTACTAGTCAGCGCGGACTCCCCCAAGCTAGTCTTTTGGACTTGACAAGGAAGGTCTTTATAGATTCTTCAAAAACTCTTTATCTGCAAAATAAATCCTAACAACGAAAAAGGGAATACAAAAATAAAAATGCAAAAAGAAAAGGAACACGGGTTGCCTCCCGAGAAGCGCAATTTAAAAGTCTTGCTAGACTCCATTTCTTTCTTTGAAATCATCCTTTATCTTTAAGCTCACTATCAACCAAGCTCATCTTCATAGCGTTCTTTACATTCTTCATCCATTCCAAGCTTTTCCGGGAATAGCCCCTTCTAGCACTTTTAGCAGTAGTGCTTTTAGTATGCTCACCTGCAAGAGAATCAACACTAACTTGTGCCTCCAACGGATCCGTCAGTAAGGATCGAGGCATAGAAGAAACAATAGAAGAGTCATCAACATTAAGCACATAACATGAATCTTCTAGCACAGGACTCCTAACGGTGGAATTTTTACTAAAGGTCACCTTGTCATCTCTTATCTCTAATGTTAACTTCCCATTCTTGACATCAAAAACTGCACCAGCGGTGTGCAAAAAGGGTCTTCCCAAAATGATTGGGATTTGAGAGTCCTCAGCCATGTCAAGTACTAGAAAGTCAACGGGAATGAAAAACTTACCAACTTTGACGGGCACATCTTCTAAAACACCCATAGGTTGTTTTAGAGAACGGTCCGCCATTTGCAAAGTAATATTAGTGCATTTCAAAGCACCCATGTTAAGTTTTTCAAACATAGAAAAGGGCATGACACTTACACTAGCACCTAGGTTGCAAAGGGCCTTATCAATGGTATACGTGCCTATAGTGCAAGGGATGGAGTAACTACCAGGGTCTTTAAGTTTTGGTGGAGACTTATTTTGCAAGAGTGCACTACACTCTTAAGTGAAAGCTACGGTCATAGTCTCATTGAAGGATCTCTTCTTTTTGAGGACTTCCTTCATAAACTTGGAATAAGAAGGAACTTGGGAAAGCAATTCAATGAAAGGGACTGTTACCTTTAACTTCTTGACGACGTCAAGGAACTTACCATACTTTGCCTCCTCCTTGTGCTTGGCTAACCTTTGGGGAAATGGGACTTTGATCTCAATAGGAATCTCGGGCTCTTTCCCTTTTGACATGGGCACCTCATCTTCAACATCAACAACCACGGGCTCATCATTGTGCTTACCATTTCTCGAGGAAATGACATTTACAGTTTCGTGAGGTTGGTAACATTGTGAAGGCATCTGCCCTTGCTTTTGGTGGGTATTAGAAGAGGCATATTGGGAAATTTTAGCTTCCAACAATTTGATGGCGGCATCCTTAGCTTGATCGCTCTCTTGGAATTTAGCTATCATGGTGTCTTGCCTTTGAGCCAATTGCAGCATCATGGCTTCAAGTTTACTTACACCATTGTCACTTTGTTGAAATGTAGAGGATTGAAATTGTTCTAGCTTTTGTGTGAGAAGGGCTACTTGAGCTTGTAAAAGTGTCAAAGTGGGGTCCTCTTGCTTAGATTTCAATGGTATGGAGCGGGAATTTCTATATTGAGAATCGTGAATTGCCATGGATTCAATGGTAGTGTGAGCAATTTCAACATTGATTTGATCAAATCTTCCATTGTTAGCAGAATCCAGGATACGACGGGACTCTATATAACACCCATTATAGAATGTGATGGCAAGGAGCCATGGATCTATCCCATGATGAGGACATTCTCTTTTTAAATCCTTGTACCTCTCCCAGGCGTCATATAGGCTCTCATCATCCCCTTGTCGGAAACCAGTGATTTGACTTCTCAACAAAGCGGTCTTTTCGGGAGGAAAGTACTTTTGGTAGAAGGCAAGAGCTAAACTCTCCCAATCGGTGATACCTAATGTAACCTTATCAAGGCTATGTATCCACAACTTTGCCTTACCCCTCAAAGAGAATGAGAAGAGCATCTCTCTAATTTGCCCTTGGGTGACTCCAGTTTGTCGAATAGTGGAGCAATAGTCACAGAAGTTTTGGATGTGAAGGTTTGGATCTTCTGTGGCATTGCCACTAAATTGGCTTCTTTCTATAAGGTTAATGAAGGCGGGTTTGATTTCAAAGTTTTGGGCTTCAATTTGGGGTGTAGTAATACCCCTTGGAAGTGTTTCTGCGGTGGGTTTGGAATGGTCTGAAAGTCGAACCATTTCCTTAAGTGAAGGTGAAGATGGAGTGTAGGTTCAAAGTTGATTCGTATTTTTTTGGGAATGGATATGAGAATGGATCTTCTTCTCCTTCAAGATTAGATAGAATATCTGAGTATTTCTCACGAATACGGTCTAAACTTGAAGTATCAGAAGCTTTTGAGATTTCATTGAATAGCTTTCGTCTGCTATGCAGAGTTCTTTCTAGTTCGGGGTCTAAGCAGATAGGGGTCCCTAGTCTAGAAGATCTGGGCATAAGATTGGAAAGCTAAGATGAAAAATCAAGAGAGGTCTAAAGGAAATTGGGTTCCGAAAGACTAGATAAAACTAATTGCGATAAAAATCACAAGAAAAAGGAAAACAAAACCGTGCTTCCCGGCAACGGCGCCAAAATTTGATCATGCTTGTCGCGAGCCCGATACAAAGATAAATTACCCAGACTAGGCTAATAACAAATTAATGTAATTAGGGAAGTAGGGGTCGATCCTCAGGGAGATGGTGTTTCCTATAGAATGTGAGATGTCTCGCAATTGGGTGTTATCTAACGAATATCTGGGTTTTGGGATTTTGATATCTAAACTAATATAAAGCATAAATGAAAACAAAATAAAAACAAATGAAAACAATAAAGCAAGTGATGAAAAGCATCTAAGAAAGTAGGTTCACACATGTAGATTGATATATTGATGAAATTAGATATGGAACATGCAAGTAATTCATTGTGAGTTCGTAAGAATGATGTGTTCATTACAATCATAGATCAGATGGTATAGCAGGCTTTTGGGTGATTTACTAGGTCTTAATCCACCATGTCATGCTTTGTCTATTCAATTCACGTATCTCAACCTTGGAAAATAATTCCATTTTAGTCGATGATTTCCGGCCAGAAGTCGTTAACTATCGTTACAATCCAAACATGCATAGACACAACGTTTTAAAGGCACAATTTCTTTTATCCAATTAACATCTTTTAATCAATGTAACATGGCTACCCTACACCCTAAAAAGGTGACTACTCACTCATGTTAATGTCTAAATCTAAGATGATATTAACAATGAAAACTCGGATAGACATGTTTATTTGATCTTGACTCTTTATATGGCGATAATAACGAAGCTAATTGATAATCTAAGAAATGAAATTACAATTATAACGATACTAAATGAATCCAAGATAATATGTAAAGAAAATAACAATCAAATAGAAAGCAATAAAGAACAATAAACAAAGGATAAAGTGGGAATACCTAGGTGACGATCATGAAGGAAAGCGATAACAATAATAGAAATCCCTTGCATAGAATAATCGTTCCTTGAATTACAACACTTGTACCCAACAAAGTAGACTACAAAGATGAAATTCTTATTGATCTAAACTAAAGTTTTGATATGGAAAGGACAGAAATAAACTAAGAACTAAAGACTAAAGAAGAAGAAAATGAAAGAAGGGAGGCTAGTTCCCCCTCCTCCTAATCTAAGGAGAAATGTAAGAAGAGAAGAGAAGTGAAGTATGAAGAGGTGTGTTGAGAAGAGGGGCTGGAGCTCTCTTTATATAGCATTAGGGTTTCGTGGGGGAAGGGGTCGAGCATTGAACATATAGGACAAAAGAAGGAAGTTGAAGCGATTTGTGCGGATCAGCAGGGCTACCCGATCGGGTACACCACATACCCGATCGGGTAAGTTGTATTCCAGGTCCTTTGACTGTCTTTTCATCTTCCTTTGCTTTGACTTGACTTCCATCATCCCCCTTGACCTCTTCAATCGGGTTTGTTGATAGGGTTTGATGTAAAGCGATGAATTCTTCCGCCTAATTGATCGATCTTCCGACAACTACGAAACTGTCTTTGCTTCTTCTCTCTTTCGAATTAGTGAACCTTCTTGAAATGCCTTTCACTTGGTCAACCTTGCTTCTTAAAATCGTCGGGTTCTAGGCAAATGCTCGGGAATATAGAAAAAGGGCGTAGAAACGTCACTTTCCCTACAAAATAGGTTAGAACATAGGAATTCGCCTAAAAGACAATATTAGCTCATAAAGTGGCTTAACCAAGCACAAATGACATACAAAACCGAGCTAAATTGGGGATTAAAATCATACAAATATTCACTTATCAGGATGTCTAAACCGCCTTCTTGAATGGGATTCTAGAAGAGGACGTGTACATGACATAACCTGGAGGTTTTATGGATAAATCCAACCCTAAGAAGTTGTGCAAACTTAAGTGATCCATTTATGGTCTTAAGCAAACATAGAGGAGTTGGAATCATCGCTTCGATCATGTTATTAAACAAAACGGTTTCACTCGAAGTGTCGAGGTGTGGGAAATCGGTATTACCACAACACAATTATAATAGGATTATAACGAAAAGTAATAATTTGATAATGCTAGTCATAAACGACAACATGAATAAGAGTAGAGATATAGAAATCAACCTCCGGTCCTAGCAATTGGCGTAATGAACAGAGATATCAAAGTAGATATCCTCCTAATCGTTGCACCCAAGATTGTATGAGATATACCATTCTCCTCTGCTAGAAAGAGAACTAAAGTTACTGTTAACTTTTGTTTTGTGATTTTGTCAAAAGTTACTGTTAACTTTTTGTCTTTGTGAGATGTCTAGATGGAGGCTCCCTAGAGAATAGAATTAGGTTTTAGAATTATAAACTCCAATTCCCTCTCCCTTTCTCACGGCACATTTGGGTTTTTATATGAGGAGATTTGGTCTCCTCAAAATAACTACCCATTGACTAAAACCCGAGTGTATCTGGATACATTCGTTTTTGGTCATTTTAGCTTCGAATATAATGTAATATCTTATAATCGTCGTTTTACATGGACCGACATTATAATACATCATTAATTATAAATATCCGTATATTTATAATTTGACAATTAATTATAACGGTTTATGTTTAATTAGCTTACATTATATATCCAATTTACGAATTATAGTTAATTCGTCTCAGCTATCTTTATTTAATCGTTATTAAATAATCGTCTCATCATCACATTGACTAACCTTTTAGTCAAATACACTGACTAACCTTTTAGTCATATATTAGGGCATCAGTATGATTATTTTCTCAAATAATCACATCTCTCAAACACATCCTATAGGTGTGACTTTTAGGGACCAGTTGATCACCGCCATCTGTATGACAATAACGTCAAACTTATCTAGCAAGCCAACCGTTATTGATAAACATTAATCAACTGATTATTATACAAAGTATACCCTGTGAACCTACAGAGATTTATTTATGTTATTGCACTAACTGTGGAGGACACTGGCTCCAACAATCTCCCACTTGTCCGTACAAGTGTATGTGCGATAACCGATTCTCATATCCATAATAAATTTCTCCCACTCAAT
This sequence comes from Heliosperma pusillum, assembly GCA_022085475.1. Lineage (NCBI taxonomy): Eukaryota > Viridiplantae > Streptophyta > Magnoliopsida > Caryophyllales > Caryophyllaceae > Heliosperma > Heliosperma pusillum. The sequence continues at coordinate 10,110 of JAIUZE010017492.1, read as the reverse complement.
GTAAACCAATTTGCAAAGTCCGTATTCACAAAGGTCGTAGTTTACAAGTGATCAGTATCAAGAGTGGTTTCCCCGACTAGAGAGTAACTTAACTGATAAACGAATCTGTATTCGAGCATGGCCATGCATTTCAGTTACAGCTCCTCGAGTGGCCCTGAGAAATATCATATCCTGATAAAGGTTGGATATTTTCTTCAACTCGAATCTTGCAGATACAAGCGCAGTATGAAATGACCCAGTGAAAATCTACTTAGCCTCCTGTTACGGTCGACCATGAGAAAGAAACCAAAGTCACCCAAAAACTGCCTTTATCTCAAGAGACAGTCGATAGTCAAAAGAATCGACTCTAGGAACACTATGGATGTCCTATCCACGACCTGACACCTAATGTTCGAAACATTTAGGACTCCATAACGTTGTCACAAAATTGTCCTGCGAGGTATCATTATAACTCGCATATGTGATCGATCAGTCAACTGTTTGACTTATGGCTCGTTGAACCCACCATCAATCGACTGCACAGAATAATTGCCAGAGTTATCAGCTCATGTAGGCGATTACGGACCAAAACATATATAATGTAATTCAGTTCACTTTGTGGTGTTCAATGTTGTCAGTACAACCCACATGAAAAACAAAATATAAAACAAAACGATGATTTATAGATAGTTTTTATGAAAAAAATACAGGTGTCTAATCCATATAAAACAACTAATACAACTCAGGAACACGTTTGATTCCCATGGAAATAACGTGCCCTTCATGCTTATCATATCTCAATGGTTTAGTGAGAGGATCTGCTACGTTATCATCCGTAGCAATCTTGTCTATCACTATTTCCCTTTGCTCCACGTAATCTCGGATCATGTGAGCCTTCCGTTGTACATGCCTAGACTTGTTGCTGGACTTAGGCTCCTTAGCCTGGAAGATGGCACCACTATTATCATAATAGATGGTGATCGGGTCATCCGAACTAGGAACTACAATTAGTCCCAGTAAGAATTGACATGGAAAGGAGAGAAATAAACTAAGAACTAAAGACTAAAGAAGAAGAAAATGAGAGAAGGGAGGCTAGTTCCCCCTCCTCCTAATCTAAGGAGAAATGTAAGAAGAGTAGAGAAGTGAAGTATGAAGAGGTGTGTTGAGAAGAGGTGCTGGACCTCTCTTTATATAGCATTAGAGTTGGTGGGGGAAGGGGTCGAGCATTGAACATATAGGACAAAAGAAGGAAGTTGAAGCGATTTGTGCGGATTAGCAGGGATACCCGATCGGGTACACCACATACCCGATCGAGTAAGTTGTATTCTAGGTCCTTTGACTGTCGTTTCATCTTCCTTTGCTTTGACTTGACTTCCATCATCCCCCTTGACCTCTTCAATCGGGTTTGTTGATAGGGTTTGATGTAAAGCGATGAATTCTTCCGCCTAATTGAACGATCTTCCGACAACTACGAGACTGTCTTTGCTTCTTCTCTCTTTCGAATTAGTGAACCTTCTTGAAATGCCTTTCACTTGGTCAACCTTTCTTCTTCAAATCGTCGAGTTCTAGGCAAATGCTCGGGAATATAGAAAAAGGGCGTAGAAACGTCACTTTCCCTACAAAACAGGTTAGAACATAGGAATTCGCCTAGAAGACGATATTAGCTCATAAAGTGGCTTAACCAAGCACAAATGACATACAAAACCGAGCTAAATTGGGGATTAAAATCATACAAATATTCACTTATCAGGATGTCTAAACCGCCTTCTTGAATGGGATTCTATAAGAGGAAGTGTACATGACATAACCTGGAGGTTTTATGGATAAATCCAACCCTAAGAAGTTGTGCAAACTTAAGTGATCCATTTATGGTCTTAAGCAAGCATAGAGGAGTTGGAATCATCGCTTCGATCATGTTATTAAACAAAACGGTTTCACTCGAAGTGTCGAGGAGCCATTTTTATACATGATGTTTAGTGGGAGAAAAGTTACTTTCCTTATTATGTATGTGGATGACATAATTCTCATTGGGAATGATATACCAATGCTTACTTCTACAAAGGAGTGGCTACAGAAACATTTCTAGATGAAGGATTTGGGAGAGGAACAACGCATTTTGGGTATCCGGATCTATAGAGATAGATCCAAGAGGAAACTAGCATTAAGTCAAGAAGCTTATATAGATAAGATTCTTGATCGGTTCAAAATGAAAGACTCTAGGAGAGGCTTTCTTCCAATGGTTCATGGTATCACTCTAAGCAAATCGCAGAGTCCTACTGTCATCGAAGAGATTAAACGGATAAAGTTGATCCCTTATGCTTCCGCAGTTGGATCAATCATGTATGTGATAAGTGATATTTTGTACTGATTTATCCCCCGTTTTAGCTCGATTTCCATACGATTTATGCACTTTGTTAAGTGATTAACGAGCTAATATTGCTATTCTAGTTGTTTTGCGTGTTTTGACTCGTTTTTATAGGAAATGAAGCGGTTTTGCTATATTTTCCATCTTTATGGAGCAAAGGCACTAGGATACGAGTTTTCAAGGAATTGATGATAGCCAGTTCACGATTTGATTACGATTTCGCTACATCCTTCCTCAATTAGATTTATTTTGGACTTTGGCTTTGAACTTCAAAAGGAAACATCAACCCAAGTCAAAAGAAGATCAGCCCAAGCCCAATTCCGTATTGCATTGACCAAGACCAAGGCACAGGATTCCGTGCCTAAGACGAAAAGACGGAAGAATCCATCTTGCACATTTACCCGATCGAATTACCATTTACCCGATCGGGTATTTCTGCAAATGGACGTTACTTAGCTCTTCTTCAAACCGAGCTTAAATGAGTACATTAATGCTTTGACTAGGGTATGAATTGGAGGAGGGAGCAGCAGCCATGCAGCCCTATAAAAGCCAATGATCATTACACACAATTATCTTACAATCATCCAATCATCCATTATCATCTTATCATCATATACATACAATAACACATTTCATAGTTTGTTTCTTTCTTACAAGTTTTTAGTTTATTTCTTAGTGTTTCTCTAGTGTTTTCATAGCTTTTATTATTGGATATTTGTTCTTTATTTTCGTTCTTATATATTCATATTCCAAACTCGGTAATTCTCTATCTTTTACTATGCAATTCTCATCATGAACTTTAATTTAATTAGTATTGTTTTCATATTGTTGTTGTTAGGAAATCAATCTAAAATTAATCTAGTTAAAACCAAAATATTGTTTAAGATGTCACATTACATTTTACCTAATCATATAATCCTAAAAATTGTCATTAGAATCATTATTAATATAATCACCATAATCACTTTAGTATTTCATAGTTTAATTTCCTACATCTTTTTCTTATTAATTTACTTAATCACATGATCACAGTAATTATACAAAATATTGTAAGATTAACATTATGTAAATAAAATAAATAGACTTGTAATATTGAAATGATTTGCGAGTTAAATGAATTAAAAGAAGAGTAGATACCAATTGAACCATCTAGTTGTTTCTTCCTTTGGTCGTGTCAAATTCTATAACTATGTTTAGTGGCCATAAACAATTGTTTGTATTAGTCAATTTCTATCATTATAACGAGAGTTGGGATAGGAATTAGGACTGCCAATAGGGGTTTAGGGGCTTAACCATGCAGAGAGGATGTTAGGACCCACTAAAAGGTCGGTACGAATCCGAAAGGAATATACCGCTACAAGGCCTAGACAATCATAGTAATTCTAATGTTGGTATCAATGAAACTTTTAATTAGTTTTACATGTATTTCTCTTTCACTATTTCAATTCGATTAGTTAGTTTACTTTACCGTTTTAGATAGTTTATTTTATTGTCATCTAGTTAAGTTTACTTTATCGTCTTTCTATTTCCGTTCTAAAATAGTTTACTTTATTATTATTATCTAGTTTATCAGTTTAGTTAGATAGCCTTTCAATATTGTCATTTAAATATCGCTTTAGTTAGATTTTAAATACTGTCACTCGGATCAGAGAACTTCCCCGATCGGGTACGTGACAACCCGATCGGGTACGTGACAACCCGATCGGGTAAATCTTCTGTTTTGAGTTTTACATTATGCAATTTACCTATTCATCATTTAAATATCGTCATTTACATACTTGTCATTCTATTTTATGTTAATAGTTTATACAACCACCTCAAGTGACTCGAACTTAAATGAAAATCAATCCATAGCAATTCATAGTTAACACGTACTCCCTGAGGATCGACACCCTACTTACTTATTACATTCCTTATGTTGTTAGCCTAAGTGCGGGTAATTATTTTTGTATCGTGACCGCGACATAACCGATCAAATTTTGGCGCCGTTGCCGGGGAGCACAGTTTTGTTTATCTATGTATTGTTGGTTTTTGTTTATCATTTCTACCATTTTTAGGTGCAACCGTACCTAAATCGTTACTAACTTTCTCTTTTGTGTTTTTCTTGTAGGTTAACAAAAATGGTACTAACAAGGGAAGATCCAAGGTACCGGGTTTTTGAGCTCGCTAGTGGGATCCTAAGGGTCCATTTGACTTTGATTGCTCTCATTCAGGGTAACCAATTTAGTGGAAAACCAAACGAAAACCCGTCACACCATCTACAAACCTTTTGCGAATTGTGTCAAACCTTTATGAGGGAGGGAATCACACAAAATCATATTAGAGAAACCCTTTTTCCTTTATCACTAAAGGGAGAAGCTAAATGGTGGTTCACCCGTCGTTTAAAGGAAGCTACAAGACCTATGGAGTGGGAAGAGATTGTCATTGCTTTTCACCGTAGGTTTAGACCCAATTTGTCAAACCTATCAATTAATTCACAAAATGAAAGTGGGGAAGGTTCACAAACCAATGGGGGAGAGCGAAAGAAGAGTCGACTGGAAACTTCAAAAGATGTTGACACTACAATTTCCTTAGCCTGTCCCGTTCAACCAAACGAAACCACCCCAAAAAGCACTTTATATCGCCCAAAAGTTTTCAACCTATTTACCCCATTAACAACACCTTGTGAACTTTGTGGTGTATTCGCATTAAGTTTCCATAGGTGTTGGCAAAAGTTAAATGAGGAAATTCAAGGACGAATCCAGCTACAAGGAGCTCAAGTCCCTTCATAAGGCTTTAGGAGGGATAGCAAAACATAGTCTAGCATGACTTAAAAATGCGCTTGTCGGGAGGCAACCCGTCTTTTTCTTTTCTTTTTCTTTATGCATTCTTTCTTTTACTTATTAGACAATGATTTTAATTTGGACTATTTTATTTGGACTCTATTTTTGGATTTTGTGTTGTAATAGTTAGGAATAATTTTTCGTTTTACTTGTTATTGTGCATGTCTAGTATATCGTTTTTCGTACTTAGAATCGGAGGACCTATTGAGACAAGAATGAGCTATCCTTGGCCCAAGTTGTCAAGATCACTAAGGTTAGTAAGTATGTGCAAGGACATAGCCAAAAAGTAAGAGCAAGTGGCAAAGAAAATAGAAACAAAAACCGGACCAGCAAGTTTCCCCGATCGGATTGCTATATACCCAATCAGGTAAATTGGCTGCCTCGTATTTTGCTCTAATTTCTTCTATAAAACCCACTTGCTACCCTTTGCTTGCTACCTTATACCCGTGTTCTTCAATTTCAAAGCTCAAAATTCTCTCAAAACATTCAATTCTTAGTCATTTCTAACAAATTTTTTTCCTATAGTTCATTAAGGGCAACTTTTAAGCATCATCAAGTAAGTTATTTCTACTTTAGTTACTTCAATCTCTCTATATTTTTCAGAAATCCAACATGAACAAACCCTAACTCAAAATTGGAGGTTCTTGATTTTGATTGCAAAACTTGTTTAAATTGGATTTCTAATGATTCTTACATGCTATAGAGTAAATTTTAGTGATTAATTAGGATGATTAATATGATTTGAATGCTCATATGCTCCTTAGGATACTCATCTTTACTATATGCTAAAAAACTTTTGCTTAAGTGGTAGTATTATGCTTGAATTCATGCTTTATACTATGAACTTATGATCTTGTCATGTTAATTTAGCATTAGTACCCTTAGATAGTAGCCAAACTCATGATTTAAGTATATGTTGCTCATCTTAGTGACATATTGTTATGCTTAAAACATCCATTTGTGCTCAAAAGATAGCATGACAATGTTTCATTAAGGTCACTATGCTTGAATTTGTGCTCAAAACTTAGTATTCTAGCATGTATGTTATCAACTTATGTTTATGAATGAAGTGTTTTAATACTAGTTATTTGTAGAAAATGGCACCTACATTAAGAAAATCAAAGAGGGCAAGAACCTCCCCTCAAGGAGAGAGTAGTAGAGCACAAGAAGAAGATATAGAAATGCTTGAAGCAAACGATCAACCCGAAAATCAAGGAAATGCTATGCATGATCCTAACTTTCCGGATGTTGAATTTAGTTCACACAAGCAATGGCAAAAATGGTGTATACTTAAAAGCAAAGGTATGAGGGCTACCAAGTTCCTCAATGTTTCTTCTTTAATAAGGCATATGAAACTTTCTGAGCATGTTAAAGTGTTATTTAGGGGCTTAGGTATGAATGCTCGCATGAACTTTAGTTATGAGACCTACCCTCAATTAACCCTTGAATTCTTAAGCTCATTCGAGTTGCATAGGTCTAGAAATAGAAATACCATGCCCCAAGTTCAGTTTCGCTTGTTTAATGATGATTATAATATGAACTTCGAGAACTTTGCTCGACAATTTGGTCTCACCACTGAGGATACTGTTACCTCACCACCAGAAGGCTTTGATATTAGCCTGCTTTGGAGTGCTATTTCGACTTACCCTGTCTCTCGTTGGGACCATGTCCCACACCAACATATACATCATCCCGCCATTAGAATCTGACAAAGATTCATGGGATGGACCTTTTTGGGTCGTGTTGAGCCTCATTTGGTGAGACGGGTGGAGTTAGAACTGTTAGGAGGATTTTTGAATGTGAATGGTGATGAACCATGGTCTATTAGTATTCCTTATCATTTTGCTATTCAGTTGACCAAAGCTATTAATCCTAAGAACACTGCCATTGTCTATGGAGGTCTTATCACTCACCTTGCTATGCGAGTTTGTGGTTTTAACCAAGCCACCACCGACCTCCAGGCATTGACTACACCTCCCACTGAGATGGGAAATGGGTTGGATTATGCTTATTTTGTTCAGCTCAACTGGTTTCGAGTCTCTCATCCCCATATGATTTGGAGGATAGTTGGCCGTGATTCGGTCAAGATGACCGCCGAGGTAGAGCAAATTCCATTTCTTCGGCAGCATCCTCAACTTCAAGAGGGTGAGGCTATCTTACCCCGACCCACTTACTACCTTCCTGTTGGGGATATTACCCACATTGACCCCCCTGTTCAACTTAGATCCCGCCGCCCTGAGGTAGGATCATCCTCTCACTCGACCCATGCTGCGGGCGATGTGACCGCCATGTTTGAAGCCTTAACCTTGTCCGTTAATAGAATCCATTCCGACCAGCAGCTTGCTTTGCACCCCATCTATGACCACTTTGCTAGGCAAGGTGTGATTAGACCTGAGGGCCCCCACCCGTCTTTTTATACTTGGCCCAAAGGGGGGTATGGTACTGCTTACAATGCAGGTGTGCAGCCAACCTGGAGTGTAAACTACTGAGGTTTGCAAGTTTTAAAGGAAGCTTGATTAGCTTGACTCAAGCTGAGAACAATGTCAAGTAACAAATAGATGTTGTTTTAGAGAGGGTGAGTTATTTAACTGAAAACTCAAGGGATATGACTTAGAGACATTCCTCTACAATAAGGCACAAGAGAAAGGACTCAAAGACTGATTTTAGAGACAGTTTTCAAGTGTTACAGCAAAGCACAAACACCCTAGACTAGACTCAAACAGCAAGCAAGTTAACCACAGCAAGGCACATATATAACTTGACTCACAAAGCAAGACACTGATCAAACACCTTGCAGATGTATCAGGCTTGACTCAAACTACAGCTCTTAGCACAAGTTTGAAAGTTTTGAGGGATTTCTCAAAGTTTAATTCATTCATAAAGTCTACCTTACAACAACATACAAGACCTCCTTATATAGGGAGGCTGATATCTTGTGAACCACTGGATGTATAGATAATAAAATTACCGTCTTTCTCGCTTTCAAACTTTCCGTCTTTCTCAAGGTGAAGTAAATTCATCTTTTATTAACTATTTTGTAGGTGGTGAGCTTCAAGATCCCGACAAAGACTATTTCCTAATAGAAGAGGAGCTTGACGAGTAGTGAAGACGCAATAAGGTAACGGTGAAGGGTTACTTGATATCATTTACGTGTTTTACATGTTATCTATGCTAGGAATCGTATTTAGAATACGATTAGTGAGTTTAGTAATTGTGTTGATGATGGTATATATCGTTTGTTGAGAATTTATATGAGAATCTATGATTTATGTTGATAATCGATAATTGATAAATGTTGAAACTTAGTTGAAATGGTGATTTTCGTGCATATGGACCCCAGCCGGTCGACCGGCAGCCGGTCAGACCACCGGCTGGGGCAGTGGCTGTATATTGTTGCATTATACGTGATTTTTGAAGTATAAAGTTGGGCTCAGCCGGTCAACCGGCAGCCGCTCAGACCACCGGCTGAGACACCCCCTTCTTTTCCCTTGTTTTTCCTATGTTCCTTTTGTCCCAGCCGGTTGACCGGCAGCCGGTCCACCTGATCGGCTGGGACAAGCTGTTGTTTCATATTGGTTTTTCATATGACTATTGGCCTTAGCCGGTTGACCGGCAGCCGGTCCACCTGACCTGCTGGCTCCTGCTGATGTTCCTTGTAAATTTCGTTTACGGTTTTCATTTATAATAATTCCGATCGTTCGTTTATCGTATAATTTTATGTAGTGACTTATAATATTAATGTTTTGAATATATGAGTTTTCATTCGCTTGTATCACATGTTTTGTGACGGTTTTTGGTATGTCCCACTTTGAGTCGGTTTTTACAAATGATACGGTTTGAGCACTATTTTGTCTTGTGCTTTGTACTCTCATTCCCTTGGCTACCTCCACGTTCGTAAGGCTGGAATGTCGTAACGGGGAGGTATCCTACTGCTTAAATGCATGTGTTAGTGGGCATACGACGACGTTGTTGGGAGTTGAACGCATTGCGTTGATCGACCCGGCCGTCAAATGTTGTGTACTTGCGAGGTGGTGTTATTTGCATGTAACGTACCGCTTGTTATGAGGCTTGAGCTCTTTTCCGCCTCTTTCGTGAATTATTCTACCGAATTTGGGGTACTCGGCGTCATTTGATTGACCGAGTCTTGGATGCGAAACGTTTATCGCATGTCGAACTGGAAAATGCGATTCTGGGATTCTGGCCAGATTTAGACTAGGACCGGGTATTTATATCGTCGTCCTACTGGAGGAAATTAGTCAACATATACGAAATGTGATCGTGTATGCGTTCAGAGAAATGTTTATCTCGTGGATGCCTGTTAATCATACTTGCTATGTACACGGTGCTAGTGCGTTTCATTTACCGTGAGAGATGTCGTCCTTGTGTCGTTGTATTTGGATGCGTGATTACATGATTCATTATTCATGATCATTGCATTGACTTGGCATGGTTTGTTTGTCGAGTCTCAATCTTATCAAACTTATACCGCTAACGGTGAGATGTAAGCCCTAGTGAGCGTATTCGGTTGCCTAAGAGTGTCTTCCCCGAGTCTTTGTATAACATGAATGGATTGGATTTGTATTGCATATGTCGTTATCATTATATTGGTAGATCTATCTAACTTCTCGTATTTCACATGTATATTTATATATGCATGCTACTACTTTTGTATTTTCTTTTATGTACGTTTATTGTGATATGGCTGGGAGAACCCGGAGTTACTCCCCACTGATTGTGGCGTTCATGTTTTTCATGAATGAACAGGTTGCTTGCATGGATGGCTTTTTGCTTATGCTATTTTGGGTTCGGGTGTGAGCTAGCGGGCGTTGTCCCTGCAAGATTAACCTCTAGTCGTTAATTAGCTAGTTTGCTAAACTCTTGTTCTTTGCTAACATTTTTAGAGACTCCGTCTCTTTGTTGTATTTCCGTACTTAGTTTGTAACT
>JAIUZE010017490.1:15000-33564 GCA_022085475.1 Heliosperma pusillum | reverse complement strand
AAGTCCATAGACCTTAATTAGACTCCTCTAATTAATTATCAAATTACTTTTTAATTTAGTTTATAATGATCTATGAAACATGCATGCAAATATAAAGACATTTACATAAAAGAAGAAATTTCCTCACATTGATATGGAAATTATATGGGCACAACAAGAAATCCTTCTTGTTGTTCTTGAGCTATAAATATGGATGAACACAAGAAATCTCCAAACAAGAAGACCTCCTTCAAGTTGCACCAAGATGACACCAAATAATCTACCCTTATTATTAACTAGATAATAAGATAGATATAATACTACTAATATTATGACTATATTACTACACTAGTAATACTTAGTAAATATTAGTATATGAGAGTTTTAGTGAGAAGAAGGATTGTAGAAAGAAGTATGACAATTGAACAAAAATGAAGTGATAAATGATGAACAACAATTGTCCATTAAGAAGCCAAAATGGCCGGATGATATAGTCCAAATATGGACTATTATTTTGTTCAATTTTTGTCACATGCATTAGAGTGGAGTGTTGTATTATATATGATGATTATTCTTACTTGTAATGTCACTTTCATAAGTAACTAAATAGTAAAAACAAGAACAAAATCATCACCCTTCTAACTACATACCAACCGGTCCATTATGGCCTCGTTTGGTCCATTTTGATTTTTGATATTTGTCTCACAAATACTTATTGATCATATGGTTAATTATCTTGTATAATTAAGTGTTAATTTGATCAGATAACAATTATATGACTCAATTAAATAAATAATATGTACTTAACATTTTAAGTAATATTTTACCATTATATCAATATATAATGGGTCCCACAATGCTTAGTTAATTTATTTTACAACTCCTTGTAAATATAATTAACTAATTACCTCTATCTCAAAACCTCAACTAATTTAGTAACTTAACGATTAATTACAAAGTTAAATCTTATTTAATAGTATTAAAATAAGATATAAATTTATTAGTCAATTATCGCATAATTGAAAAATAAGCTTAATCGAATTTGAGTTCTTAACTCAATTTCTAACAATTAACTCTCGTACATATCGAATATATGTAATGTACTAATTAACTGTATCGTATACAACTAATTAGTTACTATTTGGATTTCATCCTTTAGGTGTGACCGAAAGGGATCAGTTGATCACCGCCGTCAAACGACAATAACGTCAAACTATAGTTAGCCAACCGTTATTGATTTACGTTAATCAACTGACTAATCATATATATAGTCAATAATTATCCCAATTATATTCCATAATAAGATTTATTATGTGGCGCACTATTGTGGAGGACACCTACTCCAACAATCTCCCACTTGTCTGACACAAGTGTGCGTCACCAATTCTCTTGTCTCTTTATCACGTCTCCCACTCAACGCAAGGTGTCTTTCAGGTCGCACTTGCGATTGACAATATCTAGAGTGGTTTTCTCGATAGGGAGAGTAACTGTTTGACCGGAAAATCTACCATAGATCTCTTTCCCAAGGAGTGGCACGGCATTTACAGTAACTACTCTCTGGAGTGCCTTAAAGATGTTTTTAACCCACGTGGGGGGACAATCCTGTTGATCCATCTACCTGTATAATGCAGATCACCATGATCCAGAAGAAGTCCATCGGCCTCCTTTTACGGCACGACCTAGAACATCAACCAAAACCAATCGGAAACTGCACCGACTCAGATAGACGGTCGCCAGTCAAAAGAATCGACTTAAAGGAATAAGATAGAAGACCCTGCCACGACCAGGCATCAAATAATTGATTTAAGGGTCTCTACAATGTCACTGTCCGACGGAGTGTCATACAGTCTGTCTATGTAAACGACCAGTCATCTCCATGACCCCATGGTGCTGAACCAACCATCGATCGACTTACAATCTAGTCATTTCGAGACGTCACCTCATTTGAGTGACTAGGGACAAAATACTAGTTCCTCCTGTTTCACTTGAATGGGTTCAACCTTCTTTCAACCAATTCGGGATAACAAAGTATAAATTTAGTCAAACTAAATAAAGGAGTTTTTAATGAAACTCTAACAATGAATGCGATTATCAAATATTTGGAAAAATTGATACGCTTATCACTAATTTCATGATCCTATAGCTTAGCAACTAGGTACATATTTCAATCCCCATTGAAATGACATGACTATCATGTTCAGCCTGCAAAAAGCATGGCTAATGGATCAGCAATACTTGCATCTTTCCATCGTTCTGATTGCTATTTCTCTTTGTCTACGTAATCTCATATTACATAAAACTTTATGAGTACGTGTCTAGATTTTAATCGAGACTTAGGACTCTTGGCCTAAATGTAGCTCCCACTGTTTTACCAGTATAATGGGATAGGATATACAGCTATATGAACTATTTCTAGTCCCTCCAATACTGTCGAATCCAAGCTACTTTCATATGCATCATCATATGACGCAATGTACTCCATTTCCGTTGTTAAATCCGCAATAATAAATTGCCTGGAACACTTCCAGCGGATACATGACATTTATATCTGAAAATGTCACTCCTACTTGGAACCTTTCCAATAGTATTTTCTGTTTGGAACTCTTCCAACAGATAAATCTTCTATGAAACACAGCCAGTTCGTGATTTCAAATCACCTTGATTAGTTTGGAAACTGAAGTCTGTGTAACCCTTACTCGCAACTCATTTTAAACTCCAAACACATGGAACATCTCTTTTAGTCCTTCGCAAGTACTAAGGATGTTCTTTATGGCTATCAAGTGACTCTCACTTGGATTTGATTGCAAATGATTCGTCATACTCAAAGCATGCGAAATGTCGGATTGAGTATACATCATAGCGTATATAATTGATCCCGCAGCGGATGCAAAAAGGAATCAATTATGATGTGTTCAACTTCCTTGAACTAGTCAAAGATCTTATCAATATAAGAATTTTGACTCAATGCTAATATCCTTTTAGATTTATCTCCATAAATCAATATATCTAAAAGATGTATTCTACTTTTCCAAAATCTTCCATCATCTAAAATGATTAATATGTCTCCACATATAAGACTGATGCACACCACATTACTCCCACTAAACTTTATGTATAAACATAATTCCTCGAGATATCGAGAAATATTTTGCAACATGATTGACACACTAATTCCAACTCTTTTGTGCTTATTTAAGACATCCTCTTAAGCTTGCAAATTAACTTAGGATAGTAAGGATCTACGAACCCACAGGTGAATATAAAATATAATACCTCTTCTAGAATCGTATTCGAGAAGGTGGTTCTTGAGATCCAGTTGGCATCATACTATTATGATGTGCTGTAATCGCTAAGTATATTCGAATGGATCAAAGAATTAAGGTTGGTGCAAAACTCTTTGCCTACCAAGTTATCTTTGAAAACATTTTAATGTTCATCCATGCAAATTTCGATCTTTAAAAATCAATTTACATTGAAGAGGTCGTACTTCTTCAAGTAACATTTACCAGGTCACATACCTGACCATCATGCATGGAGTCCAATACGAATCGTATGACTCTAAGCCATATCAAGAAGTTGGGACTAAAACAGTCTTTTATAAGTCACATATTTCATCACTATTAAGGAGTGATAAAATTCCACCTGTCCTCCTAGGTTCCGAAGAAACAACTACTGAACAAGCAATGAGGAAAACTTTTTCCGGACCATATGCTTAGTTTGTGGCTCTTGAAACATTTTCTCCCACTCTGTCTTATCAAGAAATAATCGTTTTTTTTTTTTTATTGAAAGACAGCACGAGTCACAAACGCTTTGTTCTCGTTGTCAATGTGGGATTATTGAGCACTTGTTTCATTCAAATAACTTATAAATTAGGTACGCTACCTACCCATATCGTATATGGAATGAAATCAGACTGTTTTAAATGTGTTTTAATATGGTGGGACAAGAAATAGCAGACAAAAATATTAAGATCCCAAGGTTAGTCAAATGGCTCATTTTGACTTGACAAAGACAAAACCATATCGTATAAGGTTCTGTTTCTCTATTCAACAACAACTTATCTAATAATGTGTGTTAGAGAAGTTAACTTGTGAAACCATTTCACAATACTTTTGGTGAAAATCAAAGTCAATACTTAGATATTTAGAGTTACGATATAGTTGTAAGTCCTTGATCTAATGTTCTAGTGGTTAACTGCTTCTCATTGAAGCTCTTTGAACTTTTCAAAGATTTCTCTTAGCACCTCATTAAGTAGAATCAAACATAATATCTACTTAAATCGTCGGTAAATCAAGTGAAGTAATCGTTACCATCTCTGGTTGTGTTTGTTATTGGACCACACGTATTCTTATGTAATGGGCCCAATAATTTACTAGTTCGATTTCCTTTTCAACAAAAGGGCACGAATCATCTTGCCTTGAATACAAGATTCGTACGAACCATAAGATTCCAAATCAGATGGTTTTGGGATAGTTGTCAATACTAGCCTCTTAATGTGCTACACAATCCAGAATTAAGATTAGACATAGGTCACCAATTTTGAGCCTTTTTCAATCTATATGACAAGTAATTACTAGTTTAGGTCAAGAATATAATTAGCTTTGATTGGTATGGGATAACCATTGACCAAGTATAGGCATAAAAAGATACAACGTTTGTTCTATTCAAAAAAATGAAACAGTTGTGTCGTACACAAAAGTGGATACTATATTCTTTATTTAGAGGTTATTTACATAATAACGTTTATTAAAGTATACCTCTAAATTCAAAACTAGATTGATTACATTATAACTTTTATATGTCTCTATAGAAATAAAACTACAATAGTTATATTTCCCTTGTAGGTCGACATTTAATTATGGTTAGTCGTCGCACGAATCATTATTATATGCATTGAATACATTGATGAAAACCATAATGGATATCTAATACCCAAAAATATTTGCATTTAGCAAAACAAATGTCGATCATATAGATATTATGGGTGAAAAAATTACACCCAATTTCTAACTCTTTAGAAAACTTTGGGAAGATTCTTTTCTTGTGTCCTACACTGTAAAAAAGAATCGTCAAAAGTTGGGTTCGACACTTTGCTTGGGTTTTGACTTTACTATTCAAAATAGTCGTGCCTTTGTCCCTTGCCTTGTGTCAAAGTCGAGCCAACCTACTCTTGAACCTCGTCTTAACAATTAAGA
Source organism: Heliosperma pusillum (assembly GCA_022085475.1). Taxonomy (NCBI): domain Eukaryota; kingdom Viridiplantae; phylum Streptophyta; class Magnoliopsida; order Caryophyllales; family Caryophyllaceae; genus Heliosperma; species Heliosperma pusillum. The sequence goes on along the minus strand of JAIUZE010017490.1, from coordinate 28,390 downwards.
ATATAAACAACATTCTTAGTGCTCCCACTCACTTTCATGAATATCTACTTAGACAAGTATATTGGAATTATTGTGAAGACTATTCTTCATTTCATTCATGGTTTTACCTTCAAAAGGATAAACATTTCATGATGTGATTACGGTATTTGGTTGTTCACGATTTCAAATAAATCGATTAACCTAGTCGTCCCAACTGTTTTGGCCTCTTTTGAGGTAAGCCTCGATAAGGAGCATTATGACGACATACCAAAATACAAATATTTTCTTTGGAGCAAAAATTTTGATGTACCATTGTTATAAGAAGGCGTCACAAAATATTCAAAAACGCTTTTGACTAAGTGTGACTTATTCATTTACTCTTCATAAGAGACATTTGCAATGGTGAATATGAGGATCAAAAGATACAATTCATTTTGTCTTTAGCTACGGTGGTTTAAATGGAGATCGCAATAAAAAATGCTACCGTATAAAATTATGGAAACCTTTTCCATGATTGAACGGATTTATAAGTTCATAGAAGAAAAATAATTGTCATTGCGCGAATAAAAATAAATATCAACGGAAAATAAACATTCATTGCTTATATATATTTTACTTGTAAAAACAATTTTTAAACAAGTCACTCATATAATGACCCCTCACGAAATTATATAAGTGATTCCAAGACCCATCTTTAGACAAAAATAGTCATCGCATGCTACCTTTATCTAAAAATGGTAAGTCAATACTTGACTAATTCTACACTTAGAACTCTTGGTTGACGGATTTCAACTAAATCCATCTCCTAGTCCCAAGATAACGCTTATCTCGTTGAGTCCAATCCAATTTTGCTTGTGATCGTATCACCCTACTTACCCGAGGTAAAAAGGGACCCACGAGCGTGGTAGCCCTAATGAACACGGGGTTCATAGGTGTTACTAATTGGTAAGGCTAAATCTCAATTTTTTTTTAAGTTATGTGAGAGGTCTTGTCAATTTTGTTATTAATTCCCTATAAGCGAACTAAGTCGGTGAATTGTGAATAACGTTGAATTGACAATAACGGTAAATAAAATGCATGTGTGACGATTTTGGCATGAGCGAAAATAAAGCAAGCAATCAAGCAACAATAAAATCCTAGTATGGCCACCTAGCTAATCAAAATTAACTAGATAGTTACAAATTCGGAAACCAACTCCTTGGTCCCTTGCCTCTTCACTTGGAACACCTTCCAAAATGGCACTGTCTTGAGGGAGTCACCGGTCTTCATAAAATAATTACAAATATACAAATATACAAATTCCTATTATACATTTATTCTATAAAATAAAATTATTAAATTATACAAACCGGCGATACGAGATCGCAATAAAATTACAACCAAAAAGTTATTCCCTTACATTACGGGTAATAACGATAAAAATTAACTAGGCCATACTAGGTACAAAATTTGCATAAATTATTAAATAAATGACATTCATTCATTCAAACATAAATAAAATAAATTGCTGCAAAATTCATGCCAAAATCGTCCTAAGTTCAATTCATGCTCATTGTAGCTCGATTTCTTCCGGGATTCATTGATTTTTAACCATTAAAAATCAATATCAACATTTAAATCACATTTAAATTCAAACTAATTAACTAACCTGTTTTAGAACTCAAAATTAGTCACTACTAATTTTGTTGGTCATTAATTATATCGATTTGATTTCATTTGCTAAATATTACGGTTTAATCATAACAATTATGAAATAAAACCAAAATAAAAATAAACATCATAAAATTTGAAACCAAAAATTTTGTACATTATGGAACAATTCCAGGAACTATAAAAATAAAAAAACATTTGCTCAAAAAATTTAAATTAATTTTATGAACAAATAGCTTTGTATTTAATGGGTTTATCAAATAAAATCATTAGATATAGTAAAACAGTGAAACAAATTATGAAACTTCACCAAGAGTATCTCAATCAGAATGCAAAATGTACCAAAAATTTTTTAAGACCAGAAAGGGACGTTTAAATGTTATGAACATTATAATCTCATATTATCGACTTTTATCGTATAAAAATCAATAAACATGTAATACATGAGTAAAAATCACGACATTTTACATACAATATGTAAGAAATTCATGTGAGATCATATTAAAATTTCATGGCCAGAATCAACATGCAACTATTTTTAGTTAACTTTTAACTCATAAAATGCATGTTAACTCGGTTTAAACGCCAAAAATCAAAATAAATAGCAAATTAATCCCTAAAATCACGAAATTTGACCACAAACATTTTGAGGTCAGTAGGTATACATGCACCAAAAATTTTTGTCAGAATCGTATTTTAACTCAAAATCTTTGATTTATTAGTTATCTTATAACTTTAACAAAAATGTCCAAAATGAACATGCATGCTACAAGCTAGCTCTGATACCAATTGAAAGTCCATAGACCTTAATTAGACTCCTCTAATTAATTACCAAATTACTTTTTAATTTAGTTTATAATGATCTATGTAACATGCATGCAAATATAAAGACATTTACATAAAAGAAGAAATTTCCTCACATTGATATGGAAATTATATGGGCACAACAAGAACTCCTTCTTGTTGTTCTTGAGCTATAAATATGGATGAACACATGAAATCTCCAAACAAGAAAACATCCTTCAAGTTGCACCAAGATGTCACCAAATAATCTACCCTTATAATTAATTAGATAATAAGATAGATATAATACTACTAATATTATGACTATATTACTACATTAGTAATACTTAGTAAATATTAGTATATGAGAGTTTTAGTGAGAAGAAGGATTTTAGAAAGAAGTATGACAATTGAACAAACATCAAGTGAATAATAAAATGAACAACTTTTGTTCATTCTTAAGGCCATTTGGCCGGATGTCATAGTCCAAATATGGACTATTATTTTGCTCAATTTTGTCACATGCATTAGAGTGAAGTGTTGTAGTATATATGATGATTATTTCTACTTGTTATGTCACTTTCATAAGTAACTAAATAGTAAAAACAAGAACTAAAATCATCACCTTTGAACTACAACATAACCGGCCCATTTTGGCCTAGTTGGATCTATTTTGATTTTTGATATTTGTCTCACAAATACTTATTGATCATATGGTTAATTATCTTGTATAATTAAGTGTTAATTTGATCATATAACAATTATATGACTCAATTAAATAAATAATATGTACTTAACATTTTAAGTAATATTTTACCATTATATCAATATATAATGGGTCCAACAATGCTTAGTTAATTTATTTTACAACTCCTTGTAAATATAATTAACTAATTACCTCTATCTCAAAACCTCAACTAATTTAGTAACTTAACGATTAATTACTAAGTTAAATCTTATTTAATCGTATTAAAATAAGATATAAATTTATTAGTCAATTATCGCATAATTGAAAAATAAGCTTAATCGAATTTGAGTTCTTAACTCAATTTCTAACAATTAACTCTCGTACATATCGAATATATGTAATGTACTAATTAACTGTATCGTATACAAATAATTAGTTACTATTTGGATGTCATCCTTTAGGTGTGACCGAAAGGGATCAGTTGATCACCGCCGTCAAACGACAATAACGTCAAACTCTAGTCAGCCAACCGTTATTGATTTACGTTAATCAACTGACTAATCATATATATAGTCAATAATTATCCCAATTATATTCCATAATAAGATTTATTATGTGGCGCACTATTGTGGAGGACACCTACTCCAACACTATCTTTTCTTTAGCAACCAGTTCAAGCAAAAAAAAAACAGAGCAATTGCAAAGTGTCTAACCTTAGTTCAATTTGTCATTGTTTAGCTTGTCTTTCTGAATAGTTTCATTGCAAATTGGTTATCAGAGCTTTGGTTTGTGAGTTCATTTACCTAACTACATTAAAAATACAAAAACCACCCATGAGTGAAGAGAGAATCACAGGTCTTGAGAATACAGTTCAAGGTCTTGCCAGAACTATAATGGAGGTCTCCAGATCTGTCAATGAACTCCTTGAGGGCCAACAGAACAATGATGCAAGGGGAGGCAGAGGTCGAGGAAGAGGAGCACCTTTCCCATAAGGAGGAAGGAGGAGGCAACCTGTAGATCAGTTTGAAATGTCAGACTCAGATGGCTCAGATCAAACTCTTCTCAGACACCAGGACAAAGACATAAAGGTAGAGATCCCTGACTTTTTAGGTAGCATGAACCCTGATGATTTCCTAGATTGGCTAAGGTCTGTAGAAAGAGTCTTTGAGTTTAAAGGATACACTGATAGAAAGGCTTTTAAGGTTGCCATCATGAAACTAAAAGGTTATGCCTCACTGTGGTATGAAAACATGAAAACCTTGAGGGTTAGAGAAGGGAAAGAACCTGTTAAGTCATGGCTCAAACTGAAACAGAAAATGAGGGCTAAGTTGTGTCTAGGGACTACACTCAGGACATGTTCATTAAGCTTACTCACCTAAAGAAAGACCAAAGACCTGTAGAGTCCTATCTAAGGGACTTTGAACAACTTACATTGCAATGTGAGGTTGTTGAGAAATCTGAACAAAATATAGCAAGGTTCTTAGAAGGTTTGGATGAGAGGATAGCTAGTAAAGTCAGGCTACAAAATATATACTCCTTTGAGGAAGCTGTCAACTTGTCTTTGAGGGTAGAAAAAATGGGGAAGGGAAAGGCCAGTGCTTCTAAAACACCTGCTAGAACCCCCACCTTCAAACCTTTTGTAGGAGTCAAGATAGGAGAACCTGTGGTTCCTATTAAGACCCCTTTCAACCTTGATAAAGGCAAGGCTGTTGAGGCAGGCCAAAGGAAGACTACCCCTCTCAAAAAGTGTTTTCAATGTCAAGGATATGGACATTTTGCTAGAGAATGTCCATCTAAAAGAGCTCTGAGCACCCTAGAAGTAATTCATTGGGGAGATGATGAAGTGTTGGTCTGTGATGATGAGATGGAAGAGCCTGAGGTAGAGGCTAGTGAGGAGTTGATAGAGCCTGATGCAGGGTTAAGTTTGGTAACATGGAGGGTAATGCATACTCAACCCCAACCTTTGGAAGAGGATCAAAGACACCAGATCTTTAGGACCAGATGTACTATCAAGGGCAGAGTGTGTAACCTCATCATTGATGGTGGAAGCTGCACTAATGTGGCCTCCAGAACACTGATAGACAAACTAGCTCTACCCACCAAGGACCACCCTCTACCTTACAAACTCAGATGGCTAAACAAAGGGGCTGAGATCAAGGTGGATAAACAATGTGTTGTGCCTTTCTCAATTGGTAAAGGGTATGTGGATGAGAGTCTTTGTGATGTTCTACCTATGGATGCTTGTCACCTTTTGCTTGGGAGGCCATGGGAGTTTGATAGGGATGCCATACACCATGGGAGGGACAACACCTACACCTTTAAGTATGGGAAGAAGAAAATCACCCTGGCACCTTTACCACGTGCTTTAAAGATCAACCCAAACCCCATGAGTGAGGCTTCCAAGGAAGTCATGTTGATAAGTGAGTCAAAAATAGCACAAGAGCTAAGTGAGCTACAACCTGTATACATATTATTTGCCAAGGAGACTGGGATGAGCATCATTGATATCCCTGAAGAGGTCAAGTCTATCCTAGAAAGCTATGGTGATGTCTTTCCTACTGAGCTCCCTAGTGGACTGCCACCACTTAGAGGAATAGAACACCACATTGACCTAGTGCTTGGAGCTATCTTACCCAACAAGCCAGCTTACAGGAGTGATCCTAAGGCTACACAAGAGCTCCAACTTCAACTAGGAGAGCTGCTCAACAAGGGCTATGCTAGGGAATCCCTCAGCCCTTGTGCTGTACCAGCCTTGCTTGTGCCAAAGAAGGATGGGACTTGGCGTATGTGCATTGACAGTAGGGCCATCAACAACATTACCATCAAGTATAGGTTCCCCATACCTAGACTTAATGATATTCTGGATGAGTTAAGTGGGGCTCAAGTATTCACTAAGATTGATCTAAGGTAGGGCTACCACCAAGTGAGGATAAGAGCAGGGGATGAATGGAAGACAGCTTTCAAGACTAAACATGGGCTCTATGAATGGTTGGTGATGCCTTTTGGGTAGGGGTGAACAAAAAGTGGTCCGGACCGGCAAACCGGACCGATCCGGACCGGCCGGTCCGGTCCGGTCCAGACCGGTTACATACCGGTCCGGTCTTCGGGTCCCAAAAAATATGGTGACCGGTCTCCGGTCCGGTCCGGTCCGGTCCACACTTAAAAAAAAATTAAATTTTCCCTTTTAACGTATAAGCGGTCCGGTCCAAACCCGGAAAAAACCGGACCTTAAGGGTTCCGGTCCGGTCCGGTCCGGGTCTCCTCTTAGCCGGTCCGGTCTCCGGTCTTGGAAAAAGAGAGTATCCGGTCCGCGGGTCCAACCGGTCCGGTCCGGTCCGGTCCGGTTTTGGACCGGTGTTCACCCCTACTTTTGGGTTGTCTAATGCCCCTAGTACCTTCATGAGGTTGATGACAGAGGTCCTAAGGCCCTACTTAGGCAAGTGTGTGGTGGTTTACTTTGATGACATTCTTATTTACAGTTCAACTAGGGGAGAACATTTGCAGCATCTGAAGTTGTTGTTTGAGGTTTTAAGAGAGAACAAGTTGTATGGCAAACTAGAGAAGTGCACCTTCATGCAGCCTGAGGTTTACTTCCTTGGGTTCATCATTTCTAAGAAAGGAGTAGCAGTTGATCCTGAGAAGGTGCAAGCAATCAAGGAATGGCCCCTTCCTCAAACTGTTACTGATGTTAGAAGTTTTCATGGGTTAGCATCTTTCTATAGGAAATTCATACAAGGGTTTAGTTCAATCATGGCCCCTATTACTGAGTGCATGAAGAAGGGAGAGTTCAAGTGGAATGAGAAGGCTGAAAGGTCCTTTAATATGATCAAGGAGCTATTGTGTAAATCTCCAATATTGGTTCTACCAGATTTTAAGAAACTCTTTGAGGTAGAGTGTGATGCCAGTGGCCTTGGCATAGGGGATGTGCTTACTCAAGAGAAGAAACCTGTTGCATACTTCAGTGAGAAGCTAAATGGGGCCAAGCTTAATTACTCCACATATGACAAAGAGTTCTATGCCATTGTGAGAGCATTGAACCATTGGGGACACTACTTGAAGCCTAAGCCTTTTGTGCTTCATTCTAATCATGAGGCTCTTAAATACATCAATGGACAGCACAAACTCAACCCCAGATATGCCAAATGGGTAGAATTCTTGCAATCCTTCTCATTCTCCAGCAAATACATAGAGGGTAAGAACAATGTTGTAGCTGATGCATTGTCTAGAAGGTCTGTAATGTTGACCTTCATGGAACAAAGGGTGTTGGGGTTTGAATTTCTGAAAGAGCTCTATCAAGAAGACCCAGACTTCAAGCATGAATGGGAGGTGTATCAGGAAGGACATGTCAAGAAAGGGAGCAAGTACACAGCTCAGGAAGGCTACTTGTTCTATGGAAACAAACTATGTGTGCCTAAGGGACCTTATAGGGGACTACTAGTCAAAGAGGTTCACTCCAATGGCCTGGCTGGTCACTTTGGGGTGCAAAAGACCTATGACATATTGCAAGATCAGTTCTATTGGCCTAAGATGCTCAGTGATGTGCAAGATGCCCTCAAGAGATGCAGGTCTTGTCAACTAGCCAAGGCACACTTTCAAGCAGGCCCTCACACACCACTTCCTGTACCAAACAAGCCATGGGAAGACCTCCGTATGGACTTCATTGTAGCCTTACCTAGAACTCAAAGGGGAAAAGACTCAATCATGGTGGTTGTAGATAGGTTCAGCAAGATGGCACATTTCATTGCCTGTAAGAAGACTGAGGATGCTTTGGGGGTAGCTGAACTATACTGTAGGGAGGTTGTCAAGTTACATGGGGTCCCTAGAAGCATTGTCTCAGATAGAGACACAAAGTTCATGAGTCACTTCTGGAGAACCTTATGGAAGCTATTGAAGACCAGGCTATTGTTTAGTACTCCTCACCATCTCCAAACTGATGGGCAGACAGAAGTCACTAACAGGACACTAGGAAAGATCTTGAGGAGCATTGTTTCAAAGTCCTTGAAAGATTGGGACCTCAGGCTAGCACAAGCTGAGTTTGCCTTCAACAGAGCTCCCTCCAGCAGCACAGGTAAAAGTCCTTTTGAAACAGTTTATGGAACTAATCCTCTCATGCCTACAGACCTAGCACCAGTCAAAGGAAGCAAGGCAAGCTATGATGCAAAGAAAAGAGTTGAGCAAATGATACAGATTCATGAGCAAGTCAAGAAGCAGATTGAAAGGTCCAATGAGTTGTACAAGGCTAGGTCCAAAGGGCCTAAGAAAGCAAGGGAGTTAAAGGCAGGGGATCTTGTATGGTTGCATTTAAGAAAAGAGAGATTTCCAAACAAGAGGAGAAACAAGCTCATGCCAAGAGCTGATGGACCATTTGAGATATTGGAGAAGATAGGCACAAATGCTTACAAAGTGGATCTACCAGGAAGCTATGGTGTACATGGTACTTTCAATGTTGGAGACCTGAGCCCCTACCATGGTGAATCAGATGATGAAGGTGATGAAGATTTGAGGGCAAATCCTTTTCAAGAAGGGGAGGTTGCAACGGGAGTATATGATCAAGACAAGACACAAGGTCAAGACAAGACTCAACATCAACAACATCAAGACAACAACATCCATTCAGACAACACCATGACTAGTTATGACAATATCATATTCAGTCCAAGTAACCACCACTTCAGGCCAGCTAAGACAACACCACACCAACCAGAACAAAGCCTAGCCATCCACTTTCCAAGACTAAGCCACAACAACACACAACCAACAGCAAAACAAACCCAACACAACAATAACAACTCTCAGCCTAAAACAGCCAGTCATAGTCTTTCTAAACAGGGTCCATGGGGGTCTCACACATTCAAACAAGCCTAACCAACCATCAACCTTAGTCCTTTGGAAGGTCCTCTACAAATTTGCCCCGGACTTCTCTTCCAGGAAATGCACACACAAAAAGTTAGCCTAGGGACAACTCCAAACTGTCCAGATTTCAGTCCTTTTTGCAGTAGTTAACATGTCACTATCAAACTTTCCTGTTTTGATCAAACAAGCTCGAGGGCCTTTTAGCAGGACCTTTGGCATCCATCCCACTTCAGTTGAGCTCAAGAGTCAAGCTTGGAAGTCCACTCCTCCACCAGTTTCAACCTAAACAACCCAATTAAGGCAGATTGTCCCATTAGAACTGCTTTTCTACTTTATTGCTTTATTCTGAACAATGTAGCTGTTATTTCTGTATCTTTTGTATGCCAATTGTGGCCCTAGGATGTATTGAACGAGTAGAATGTAATCTCCTTGCCTATATAAGGCCATTTCTTAATGAATGAAAGGTAGATTTGAAGTAAAACATAAAACTGAAACCTTGTTTCTGTTAACATCTCTTGGCTGTGTGCTTGAGACAACTTCCTTTGCTTTGTGCTTGGAAGTGAGCTAAGATCCTTAGCTGTGTGCTGGGATCAAAGTTCAACCCTCAATCATTGGCTTTGTGCTTTGGTTAAGGTTCTATCTTTTCTTTAGCAACCAGTTCAAGCAAAAAAAAACAGAGCAATTGCAAAGTGTCTAACCTTAGTTCAATTTGTCATTGTTTAGCTTGTCTTTCTGAATAGTTTCATTGCACAACCGATATAATACTCAACAACAACGAATATCATCTCGCTCAACTTGATTCTCAAAATAGCACTACACTAGCAAGCTCAAATAAATGAAGCCACCAAGAGAGTACAATACCACCAACAAATTCATCCTAAGGTTTAAATCCCAATCCTATTCATGATCAAAATCAACACGAAGCTATTTAACAACCTAATCATCTCACCAGAGGAAAGACAATGACACCATGACATTGGAAACGATAGGAGATTTCGAGGGAAACACGAACGCGATAAGATCGGACGAAAGTTAGAGGAACGCTAGAGGCAGGGAGCCAAAAGCTAGATATTGGATAGATATAGCTATGAAGATAGCCAAGAAAAGGAAAAGATAAGAGAAAACAATTTCCTAGGAATCGGGCTTAGTAGGAACTTGCATGAAAGGAAATGGAAAGTGATAATGGCACGAGAAACAGGTTTAAGGTTTAATCCACAAAATTCCCTTTTTAAACTCAGGGCAATAGCAAAGCAAATCAACTCAATAACAAAGGTCTCTTACAAGGGACCCTCGTACCACAAATCATCGGAGAAAGGTACACCTAGATTTAACAAATAGATTACAACCCAATTCATCCATACTTTCATATAACACGGTATCCCAATTTCGGAATTGCAACTTAAGCATAGTAACATTCTCTAAATTCCAAAATTTGACACACTCTCAAAGGTTTCAAAATCGAAGAACTAACAAGGAATTCTTCATACAATCTCTTTTCAACTCCTACGGCCCACAAGGTAGAACACCGAACAAAACGTCATTATCAACATCATATAGCCCACGAGTTCATTATTAACAAAGTACAACCTCAAGTCAGACATCAACATTAACGTCCAAAGGTATTTCCATCATAGTTCACAACATCGAATCTCCCTCATATCTATAATCCTCAAGTAATATGGTTCAACTTACAACGAAACCTTACTACTTCAAACGAGTCTCCAATACCATAAGATAAGATCATATCTTTAAATCCAAGAACTATAGCCAAATGCTTTTTCACCAAGCCTATACTCACAAATGTTGGAGTAGGTGTCCTCCACAATAGTGCGCCACATAATAAATCTTATTATGGAATATAATTGGGATAATTATTGACTATATATATGATTAGTCAGTTGATTAACTTAAATCAATAACGGTTGGCTAACTAGAGTTTGACGTTATTGTCGTTTGACGGCGGTGATCAACTGATCCCTTTCGGTCACACCTAAAGGATGAAATCCAAATAGTAACTAATTATTTGTATACGATACAGTTAATTAGTACATTACATATATTAGATATGTACGAGAGTTAATTATTAGAAATTGAGTTAAGAACTCAAAATTCGATTAAACTTATTTTTCAATTATGCGATAATTGACTAATAAATTTATATCTTATTTTAATACGATTAAATAAGATTTAACTTAGTAATTAATCGTTAAATTACTAAATTAGTTGAGGTTTTGAGATAGAGGTAATTAGTTAATTATATTTACAAGGAGTTGTAAAATAAATTAACTAAGCATTGTGGGAACCATTATATATTGATATAATGGTAAAATATTACTTAAAATGTTAAGTACAGATTATTTATTTAATTGAGTCATATAATTGTTATATGATCAAATTAACACTTAATTATACAAGATAATTAACCATATGATCAATAAGTATTTGTGAGACAAATATCAAAAATCAAAATGGATCCAACTAGCCCAACATGGCCGGTTGGTATGTAGTTAGTATAGTGATGATTGTTGTTCATATTTATACTCTTTGGTTAGCATTTGAAATTGACATAACAAGTATAATACAATCATCACTTATACTACAACACTCCACACAAATGCATGTGAACAAATCAAGCAAAATAAGAGTCCTTTATGGACTAAAGTGACCGGCCAAATGGCTTTAAAAATGGGCAATTGTGTTCATTTTTGACTTACTTCATTTTGTGCAATTGTCATACTTCTCTCTAAAACTCTTCTTCTCACTATAAACTCTCAAATACTAATAGTTACTAAGTATTACTAGTGTAGTAATATAGTCATAATATTAGTAGAATAATATCTATCTTATTATCTAGTTAATAATAAGGGTAGATTATTTGGGTTAATCTTGGTGGTCACTTAAGGAGAGCTTCTACTCTTTGGAGATATTTGTGTGCATCCCATATTATACTCAAGAACAAAAACAAGAAGGAGTTCTTGTTGTGCCCATATAATTTTCCATATCAATGTGAGGATTTCTTCTTTTATATAAATGTCTTTATATTTGCATGCATGTTACATAGATCATCATAAACTAAATTAAAAAGTAATTTAGTAATTAATTAGAGGAGTCTAATTAAGGTCTATGGACTTTCAACAAACACACAATAGGAAACCACAAGACGTCACTCAACCTCAAAAGTATTTCGCACCTCAAGATATCATTCAAAACTTCTTATTTACACCAATTAGACATATCATAAGCATGGTCTTCAAAACAATACTAAACTTCTAAGTCCAAAAGACTAAATTATTAATGGGTTAAGAAGTCCTAGCCAACTCATTCAGCCTTACACCATCAAATACCATGAACTATCTACCCATTAGTCATGGCAAGCATCAAGCATTAAAATCATCAAACTTATCTTACTACCTTTCCTTAGAGTTACAACCATTTTCCTCAAATCACAAATTCATTATAACAATCACTAATATTTCACAAAATTCAAAGTTCTTCCGACCAAGTATAATATACCACAAACAAAAGGGTATGGTATTCACAAAAATGTTACAAAAGGAAGGTAAGGATACCAATGGTAAGATGGAGGAACTATCAAAAGTAATTTCCAAGAGGCAAACAAGATGGAAGAGAAAGAAGCACATAGATAGAAGGAAAAGAGCATAATATAATAAGGACGAGAGAATTCATAGATGAGGAAAGAATACACTTCAATTAGGCTTGTAAATCTTCAAATCTTCGGTAGAGGATACTTCTTCTAGGTAACACAATGATCCACCTTAATACGGCAGATATAAATAAACATAACATCACTCAAAACAATCAACAAACAAGTTAGAACCTAACAAACATCAAGTACACCAAAGACTACCAAGTAAAGTCCTTAATTTCTACCCATCTCTTATTTATTATTTCAAGGTCAAGTAGTTTAAGTTTAGGGTTCACGTATGTGCGTCGGGAGCGTTAAAGCTCTGATACCAACTGTGACAACCCTCGCGAATGCGGAAATATAAAACAAACAAGCATGTGAATTATATAGCGGAAATATGAAGTTTTAAAAAATTTTATACATGCAAGGAAAGAATACGAGGAGTGTCAATATTACAAACTGAAGTACGAATTTTACTACATCAAGAGACGAAGTCTCTCCAAAAGGTTAACAAGTAAAAGTGTTTAGCAAACAAGCAAAAATCGTCTAGAGGTGTTTTAATCCAGGGACAACGCCGCTAGCTCACAACACACCACACACACACCCCGAACCCAAACTGTCAAGCAAAAAGCCATCCATGCAAGCAAACCTGTTCATCCATGAAAACCATGAAACCACAGTCATTGGGCGTAACTCCGGGTTCTCCCAGCCATTCACATTAAAACTTAACATAGAAGTAAATACAAAAGTAGAGCATGCTATATAGAGATCATGTGAAAGGCGATAAGAAT
>JAIUZE010017490.1:0-10000 GCA_022085475.1 Heliosperma pusillum | reverse complement strand
TTCAAGCCTTAAAAGTGTAACTTCAAGCCTTAAAAGTGTAACTTTAGCATTAATTGTGTAACTAAAAAAAATCAGATCTAAACATAAAAAAACTATAAGAAATAACAAAATTAAAATAAACATAACAAATTCGAAAAAAAAAAAAACATAAAACATATTAAAAAAAGTGTAACTTCAGCAAAAAAAAAACTGGGTAACTTCAGTCATTATATGGGTAACTTCAGTTACTAAAAGTGTAATTTCAGTCATTATATGTGAAACTTCAGCAAAAAAAACTGTGTAACTTCAGTCATTATATGGGTAACTTCAGTTACTAAAAGTGTAAATTCAGCGATTATATGTGAAACTTCAGCACTAACAAAAAAAACTAGCAGTTTTTTAGATCTGAAAAAATAACAAACATAAAAATTTGAAAAATAATAACGAGATCTAAAAAATAAAAACATAGAATCAAAATAAAAATAAAAAATAAAAAATAACTTTGAAAAATAAAAAAGAGAAGAAGAAGAAGAGGAAGTAAAATATGGCGGCTTCACCGGCAAAACCACCGGCTCCACCTTCAACTTTTTTTTTTCCAGATCTGGCGGTGGAGGGAACTGTTGGAGTAGGTGTCCTCCACAAATAGTGCGCCACATAATAAATCTTATTAAGGAATATAATTGGGATATTTATTGACTATATATATGATTAGTCAGTTGATTAACGTAAATCAATAACGGTTGGCTGATTAGAGTTTGACGTTATTGTCGTTTGACGGCGGTGATCAACTGATCCCTTTCGGTCACACCTAAAGGATGAAATCAAAATAGTAACTAATTATTTGTATACGATACAGTTAATTAGTACATTACATATATTCGATATGTACGAGAGTTAATTGTTAGAAATTGAGTTAAGAACTCAAATTCGATTAAGCTTATTTTTCAATTATGCGATAATTGACTAATTAATTTATATCTTATTTTAATACGATTAAATAAGATTGAACTTAGTAATTAATCGTTAAATTACTAAATTAGTTGAGGTTTTGAGATAGAGGTAATTAGTTGATTATATTTACAAGGAGTTGTAAAATAAATTAACTAAGCATTGTGGGACCCATTATATATTGATATAATGGTAAAATATTACTTAAAATATTAAGTACATATTATTCATTTATTTGTATCATATAAATGTTATATGATCAAATTAACACTTAATTATACAAGATAATTAAGCATATGATTAATAAGTATTTGTGGGACAAATATCAAAAATCAAAATGGATCAAATAAGGCCTCACATGGCCGGTTGGTATAGAGTTGGTAAGGTGATGATGGTTGCTTTTGTTCATGCTCACAAGTCACTTATGATTATGACATGAATAGTAACCTAAAATCATTTCATTCAACACTACACTCTACCACTTTGCATGTGATTAAAATAAGCAAAATAAGAGCTAATTTTGGCTCACCATGACCGGCCATATTGCCTATAAAACGGCAATATGGTTGATCATTTTATTTGTTCAATTCATGCTTGTTTTTCTTACTTCTCTCAAAAACTCATATTCTCTCTAAAAACTCTCAAATACTAATATTTACTAAGTATTACTAGTGTAGTAATATAGTCTAATATTAGTAGTATAATATCTATCTTATTATATAGTTAATAATAAGAGTAGATTATTTGGGTTCATCTTGGTGCAACTTAGAGGAGATCTTGTAGTTTGGAGATTACTTGTGTTCATCTATAATTATAGCTCAAGAACAACAAGAAGGAGTTCTTGTTGTGCCCATATATTTTCCATATCAATGTGAGGAAATTTCTTCTTTTATATAAATGTCTTTATATTTGCATGCATGTTACATAGATCATTAAATACTAAATTAACAAGTAATTTAGTAACTAATTAGAGGAGTCTAATTGAGGTCTATGGACTTTCATGTGGTATCAGAGCTAGCTTGTATCATGCATGTTCATTTTGGACATTTTTTATTAAAGTTATAAGATAACTAATAAATCAAAAATTTAAGTTAAATTACGATTCTGACAAAAATATTTGGTGCATGTATACCTACTGACCTCAAAGTTTTTGTGGTCAAATTTCGTGGTTTTAGGGATTGATTTGCTATTTATTTTGATTTTTGGCGTTTAAACCGAGTTAACATGCATTTTATGAGTTAAAAGTTAACTAAAAATAGTTGCATGTTGATTCTGGCCATGAATTTTTAATATGATCTCACATGCATGTCTTAAATATTGTATGTAAAATTTCGTGACTTTTAATTAAGTATTGCATGTTTATTGATTTTTATACGATAAAAGTCGATAATATGAGATTATAATGTTCATAAAATTGAAACGTCCTTTTCTTGTCTTGAAAAATTTTTGGTACATTTTAAATTCTGATGTTGATTATCTTGGTGAAATTTCATAATTTTGTTCACTGTTTTACTATATCTAATGGTTTTATTTGATAAAACCATTAAATAAAAAGCTATTTGTTCATAAAATTAATTTAAATTTTTTGAGCAAATGTTTTTTATTTTTATAGTTCCTGGAATTGTTCCAGAATGTAAAAAATATTTTTGTTTCAAATATTATGATGTTTATATTTTATTTTGGGTTTATTTCATAATTGTTATGATTAAACCGTAATATTTATCAAATGAAATCAAATCGATCTAACTAATGACCAACAAAATTAGTAGTGACTAATTTTGAGTTCTAAAACAGTTTAGTTGATTATTTTAAATTTAAATGAGATTTAAAGTTGATATTGATTTTTAATGGTTAGAAATCAATAAATCCCGAAAAATCGAGCTACAATGAGCATGAATATGTTTAGGGCGATTTTGGCATGAATTTTGCAGCAATTTATTTTATTTATGGTTGAATGAATGAATGTCATTTATTTAATAATTTATGCAAATTTTTTACCTAGTATGGCCTAGTTATTTTTTAATCGTTATTACCCGAAATGTAAGGGAATAACGGTTTGGTTGTAATTTTATTGCGATCTCGTATCGCCGGTTTGTATAATTTAATAATTTTATTACATAGAATAAATGTATAATAGGAATTTTGTATATTTGTGAATTTGTAATTATTTTTAAGAAGACCGGTGACTCCCTCAAGACGGTGCCATTTAGGAAGGTGTTCCAAGTGAAGAGGCAAGGGACCAAGGAGTTGGTTTCTGAATTTCTAATTATCTAGTTAATTTGATTAGCTAGGTGGACATACTAGGATTTTATCGTTGCTTGGTTGCTTGCTTTATTTCCGCTCATGCCAAAATCGTCACACATGCATTTTATTTTCCG
Organism: Heliosperma pusillum; assembly: GCA_022085475.1. NCBI lineage: Eukaryota > Viridiplantae > Streptophyta > Magnoliopsida > Caryophyllales > Caryophyllaceae > Heliosperma > Heliosperma pusillum. The sequence goes on along the minus strand of JAIUZE010017490.1, from coordinate 6,695 downwards.
TTATTGTCAATTCAACGTTATTTACAATTCACCGACTTAGTTCACTTATAGGGAATTAATAACTAAATTGACAAGATCTCTCACATATTTAAAAAAAATGAGATTAGCCTTACCAATTAGTAACACCTATGAATCCCGTGTTCATTAGGGCTACCACGCTCGTGGGTCCCTTTTTACCTCGGGTAAGTAGGGTGATACGATCACAAGCTAAAATTGGATTGGACTCAACGAGATAAGCGTTATCTTGGGACTAGGAGGTGGATTTAGTTGAAATCCGTCAACCAAGAGTTCTAAGGGTAGAATTAGTCAAATAATGACTTACCATTTCTAGATAAAGGTAGCATGCGATGACTATTTTTTATTTAAAGATGGGTCTTGGAATCATTTATATAATTTAGTGAGAGGTCATTATATGAATGCTAAACTTGTTAAAATGTTTTTCAAGTAAATTAACAATGAATGTTTATATATTTCTTTTTGTTGTAGTAACCATATTCGCACAATGTCAACATCATCAAACAATGCAACCTTGGGTAAGGACTCATGGTTGAGATCCGTTATGGACAAGTGTGTCCTGAAAGATGACGGAAGTAACTTCGTTGAATGGGAGTCAACGATCAAGAGCGCCGCGTTATGCGATAACGTGCTTCGCTACTTGGTCGAAGAGCCCCCCACCGAACCCGCGCCTAGATCGTCCGCGGTGGTTTGGGCCGAGTATGACCTTTATTTGAAGGTTGCTAATGACGTCAAGAATGTCTTGATTTGGTCAATCTCACCCAAACTCAAACTCCAATTGATATCACTCGATTCATATGAGATATTCACGAGGATCACGTCGATGTTTTCACAAGCCCCTCAAATTCTCCAATGAGGCGGCTACGAAATTCTTTGACACCAGGCTTCAAAGGGGCCAAAAAGTTGGCCCACACGTGCTCAAAATGGTTGAGCACGCGGACACCTTAGAGCGTTTAGGGTGAAAAATTCCGAAGCAATTGGTGGTGGGTAAGATCCTTCATTCTCTCACACCTAAGTTCACCCAATTTAGGGTGAACTATAACATGAATGGCATGGACAAGTGTTTCCATGAACTCCATGCACTCCTCACCCAAGCGGAGAGGGACATGGAGGCTAGTGGGAGTGAACCCAAGGATGTTCTTTCCATGAAAATGAAGAACATGAACCTTGGGGTGAGGAAGGACAGGGAAAAGGGTAAGACCCTTTTCAAGAAAATCGGCAAGGGAAAGGGCAAGGTCTTTTATAAGCCCAAGCCCAAAGTCAACAAACACGCGGAGGCGGATTGCTATTATTGTAATGGCAAAGGGTAGGGGTGGCAATCGGGTCAGTCGGGTCGGGTTTGGGTCGGGTCATGTCGGGTTCGGGTCGTATCGGGTCAGACAACCCTTTCGGGTCGGGTCGGGTCGGGTTCGGGTCGTTATCGGGTCGGGTCATTTTCGGGTCAAATGATACATCGGGTCGGGTCGGGTTTGGGTCGGGTCGTAATCGGGTCCGGTTATTTTTTCGCAATATTTCAATATTTTTCCATTAAATCTAGTTTTAAATTATTATTTGGTTTAATTAATTCATTATTAAGTCAAACATATCAATTTAAACAATAAATCACTTTCATTTTGATCATTATTAAGGTTAATAATTGTCAGAGCGTCAATTTAATCGGGTCAATATCGGGTCGGGTCAATGTCGGGTCGGGTTCGGGTCGGGTTTGGGTCACTGATTTTCGGGTCGTCAACGGGTTACGGGTCGTCATCGGGTCGGGTCGGGTCGGGTCGGTTTTGGGTTGCAGTATTCTCGGGTCGGGTCGGGTCGGTTTTGCTCGGGTTTCAGGTCGGGTCACTTGGGTCGGGTCAGGCTTGCCAGCTCTAGCAAAGGGCATTGGAAACGCAATTGCCCCAAGTACTTGAAAGACAAGAAGGACGGTTGTGTGACAACGTCAGGTAAAATTCTTTCATCACTCTATATGATAGATATTAACTTTGCTAGTACATCTTCTTGGGTATTTGATACCGGTTGTGGTTCTCTCACCTTTGTAATCATGTACAAGTGCTGAGGGACGCGCAAGCACTAGCCAAGGGTGACGTGGACCTGCGCATGGGAAATGGAGCTAAGGTAGCCGCAGTTTCCGTGGGCACCTACGTTCTTCTTTTGCCTAATGGTTTAGAGTTGTATTTAAATAATTGTTATTATGTACCAACTCTTACCAAGAACATTATCTCCATTTCTGTGTTAGACATGGAAGGATTTTCATTTTGCATTAAGAACAACTGTTGTACTTTTTCATTTAATGAAATGGTTTATGGCGAGGCCATTTCTATTGGAGGTATTTATGTTTTAGATATTGCAAAAGAGGTCTATCATGTAGAAAACAAGAAGCTCAAAACAGGTGAACCTATTCAATCATACCTTTGGCATTGTCGTTTAGGGCACATAAACGAACGACGCATAAAGAGACTTGTTTCATCTAAAGTACTCAAACCATTCGATTACGAATATTATGGCGTATGTGAATCTTGTCTTCTAGGCAAGATGATTCGTGCTCATTTTACGGGAAAAGGGACACGAGCAAGTGAAGTATTAGGACTTATACATACGGATGTATGTGGTCCAATGACTATCCAAGCTAGAGGTGGTTATCACTACTTCATTACTTTTACCGACGACTTGAGTAGATATGGATATGTCTACTTGATGAGGCATAAAAGTGATGATTTTGAAAAATTCAAAGAATTTCAAAATGAAGTAGAAAACCAATTGAATAAAAAGATTAAAACCCTACGATCCGATCGTGGTGGTGAATACTTGAACAATGAATTTGATTCACACCTAAAAGTTTGTGGTATAGTATCACAATGGACTCCTCCTGGAACACCTCAATTAAACGGTGTGTCCGAAAGGAGAAATCAAACTTTATTAGATATGGTTTGATCAATGATGAGTCTGACAGAGCTTCCTGATTATTTTTGGGGTTTTGCTATCTTATCTGCAATATGGACAGGGAAAGTCCCTTATTTGTCGTTTATGAGAATTTGGGGATGCGAGGCTTTTGTTAAGAATAAGTCTGACGATAAACTCGCACCCAAATCTGACAAATGTCTGTTTGTAGGATATCCAAAGGAATCACGTGCTTATTACTTCTACAATAAACACGAGGACAACGTGTTTGTGTCTCGTGATGCAGTCTTTTTAGAAAATGATTTTATTTCTAAAAGACAGAGTGGGAGAAAATTTGCACTTTGATGAAGGTCCAAGAAGCCACAAACCGAAAAGGACGCGAGGGAAAACGTTTCCCTATTTACGCTGGTACGGTCAATTATTTCCTTCGGAACCTAGGAGGTCGGTCAAGCAGAATTAGTCATCAACCTGATAGATTCCTTGGTATTATAGAGGAAGGTGATGAATAATAATTGCTACTTTTTGAAAGTAAACGAAACCTACTACCCTCCAACAGCAGTCCATTTGTCAAGTTCCCGACTCAAAGCTATGGCTAGGAGCCATGCAATCCGAAAAATGGATTCTAGTACGTACAATCAAGTTTGGGGACTTGGGTGATTTACCTAAGGGGTAAGACCTCTTCAGTGTAACTGTAAGTGGTGTTTGTAACGTGGATCTATAAGATCAAAAGTGGCATAGATAAACATAATGATGTTTACAAAGCTATATTGGTGGCAAAAGGTTTCACCCAAGTTCATGGTCTTCACTATGACGAAACCTTCGCCCCAGTCGCCATGCTTCGATCCATAAGGATTATCTTAGCGGCTGCCGCATTTCATAATTATGAGATTTGGCAAATGGATGTCAAAACCGCCTTCTTGAATGAGATTCTAGAAGAGGAAGTGTACATGACACAACCTGAAGGTTTTGTGGATCCATGAAACCCTAAGAAGGTATGCAAGCTTAAGAGATCCATATATGGTCTTAAACAAGCATCCAGGAGTTGGAATCATCGTTTCGATCATGTAATTAAACAAAATGGTTTCACTCGAAGCGTCGAGGAACCGTGTTTATACATGAAGTTTAGTGGGAGTAAAGTAACTTTTCTAGTCTTGTATGTAGATGACATACTACTCATTGGGAATGATATTCCAATGCTCACTTCTGTAAAGGAGTGGCTAAGAATACATTTCCAAATGAAAGACTTAGGAGAGGCCTAGCGCATCTTAGGTATCCGGATCTATAGAGATAAATCTAAAAGGATACTAGCATTAAGTCAAGAAACTTATATTGATAAGATTCTTGATCGGTTCAACATGAAAGACTCTAAGAGAGGCTTTCTTCCTACGGGAAGTGGGATCACTTTGAGCAAGTCAGAGTGCCCTACGAAACCCGAGGAGATTGAAAGCATGAAATTGATCCCTTAGGCATCAGCTGTTGGATCAATCATGTATGCTATGATGTGCACTCGTCCCGATGTTGCATATGCTTTGAGCATGACAAGTCGTTACCAAGCAAATCCAGGTGAGAGTCACTGGATAGCCGTAAAGAACATCCTAAAGTACTTGAGAAGGACCAAGGATTCGTTCTTAGTGTTTGGAGGCGAGACTGAGTTACGTGTAAAGGGTTACACAGATGCCAGTTTCCAAACAGATAGGGATGATATGAAATCCCAATCCGGCTACGTTTATATGATGAATGGAGGAGCTGTTTGCTGGAAGAGTTTCAAGCAAAGCGTTACAGCGGATTCTACAACAGAAGCAGAGTACCTTGCAGTGTCTGAAGCTGCAAAGGAATCTGTGTGGATTCGGCAATTTTTGGAAGGACTAACAGTAGTCCCTACTGCCAAAGATCCTATCACAATTTATTGTGATAACCGTGGGGCTATTTTTCAAGCAAAAGAGCCCAAGTCTAGTAACAAGTCTAGACATGTACTTAAGAAATATCATTGTAATTAGGATTACGTGGACAGAACGGAAATTGACATTTGTAGGTTGGGATACAGTGACAACATTGCTGATCCTTTAACCAAGCCTTTATCAAAGGCTAACATGAGGTCTGTCGTCACAATGGGATTGAGCCGTGTCCCAGAATGCCTTTAATTATGTAATATGTAATAATTGAATCTTGTATTAATTATTTCATATATGATAATGCATTCATTGTTCGGTAGTTTTATATTATCACAACTTTTTTATTTATGTTTGACTAAATTTAATCACTTTGTTTATATTATCCCGAATAGATTTTACGACAATGTTGGACCCTATTCAAGTGAATAGGACGAACTTAGTATTTTGTCCCTAGTCACTCAATGAGGTGACGTCTCGAAATGACTAGATTGTAAGTCGATCGATGGTTGGTTCAGCACCATGGGGTCATGGAGATGAATGGTCGTTTACATAGACAGACTGTATGACACTCTGTCGGACAGTGACATTGTAGAGACCCTTAAATCAATTATTTGATGCCTGGTCGTGGCAGTGTCTTCTATCTTATTCCTATAAGTCGATTCTTTTGACTGGCGACCGTCTATCTGAGTCGGTGCAGTTTCCGATTGGTTTTGGTTGATGTTCTAGGTCGTGCCGTAAAAGGAGGCCGATGGACTTCTTCTGGATCATGGTGATCTGCATTATACAGAGTAGATGGATCAACGGGAATTGTCCACCCACGTTGGGTAAAAACACCTTTAGGGCCACTCGAGTAGAAAGTTCTGTAAATGCTGGCCACGCTCGGGAAAGAGATATATGGTGAAATTTTCCGGTCAGACAGTTACTCTCCCTATCGAGAAACCACTTCAATATATAATCAATCGCAATGCGACCTGAAAAGACCAACCAGTTGCGTTGAGTGGTAGATGTGATAAAGAGACAAGAGAATCGGTGCCGCACACTTGTGTCAGACAAGTGGGAGATTGTTTGAGTAGGTGTCCTCCACAATAGTGCACCACATAATAAATCTTATTAAGGAATATAATTGGGATATTTATTGACTATATATATGATTAGTCAGTTGATTAACGTAAATCAATAACGGTTGGCTGACTAGAGTTTGACGTTATTGGCGTATGACGGCGGTGATCAACTGATCCCTTTCGGTCACACCTATAGGATGAAATCCAAATAATAACTAATTATTTGTATATGATACAGTTGATTAGTCCATTACATATATTTGATATTATATACGAGAGTTAATTGTTAGAAATTGAGTTAAGAACTCAAATTCGATTAAGTTTATTTTTCAATTATGCGATAATTGACTAATAAAATTTATATCTTATTTTAATATGATTAAATAAGATTTAACTTAGTAATTAATCGTTAAATTACTAAATTAGTTGAGGTTTTGCGATAGAGGTAATTAGTTAATTATATTTACAAGGAGTTGTAAAATACATTAACTAAGCATTGTGGACCCATTAATATTGGATATAATGGTAAAATATTACTTAAATGTTAAGTACATATTATTTATTTATTTTTGTCATATAATTGTTATATGATCAAATTAACACTTAATTATATAAGATAATTAAGCATATGATTAATAAGTATTTGTGGGACAAATATCAAAAATCAAAATGGACCATATAAGGCCTCACATGGCCGGTCATGGTAGTGTTGGTAAGGTGATGATGGTTGCTTTTGTTCATGCTCACAAGTCACATGTGATTATGACATGAATAGTACACCAAAATCATTTCAACTAATACTATACTCCACCACCTTGCATGAGAATAAAAGAAG
>JAIUZE010017489.1:0-10883 GCA_022085475.1 Heliosperma pusillum | reverse complement strand
ACGCTCCGACCACTACTCCGTCAACCACCTCATTTTCTTTTAGTTTGTGAAGGTATATTTATAGTTTTAATTTCAATTTCTTAAATTAATGTTAAATTTATTTGTTTAATTTATGATTTTCATTAGTTTTTGATGATTTGATAGATTTATTTTAAAGATTTGTGATGTTTATTAGGTTTTTAGATGTTATTTAGTTAGGGTTTGGTGAATTTTTAATTAGTGTTAGTAATTGTAATTTTTATTAGTGTTGTTAGTATTGGGGTTTGATTAGTGGTAGTGTTGTTGATATTATTAGTGTGGTTAGTATAAATTTTGTTGGTATTGTTAATTTTGATTTGGGTTAGTGTTGTTAGTAATGGGGTTTTGATAATTTTCATGATTTGTGTTAGTGTTGGTAGTATAGGGGTTTTGGTTAGTGTTGTTTGATTAGTTTTAGTATCTTAATAATATTAGTGTTATTAGTATTATTTTGTTAGTATTGATAATTTTGATTTGTGTTAGTGTATTTCGTATTAAGGTTTTGATAAATATGATTGTTTGTGTTAGTGTTGTTAATATTTGGGGTTTTGATTAGTGTTAGTATTTTTTGTACTTGTTGTGCTGGTTAATGTTTAGATTAAAATGAAGAGATTGGAGCGTACATGGATGTACAAAGAAAGACTTGATAAGAAAAGACGTCCTACTGCTAGATTTATAAAGGGGGTTGCCGAGTTTATTGAATTTGCTAAACAACAAGACGAGTATGATTTAGTAGTAAACAAACTTAGGTGTCCTTGTATTAGATGCGAAAACATGAAATATCTACATGACATTGAGGTTCAAGAACATCTTTATACAAACGGGTTTTGTCCAAACTACTACAATTGGATTTCTCATGGAGAATCTTATTTTCACTTTCCGAACAATCTCAAATCCCACAAAATGAGAACCCATATAGAGATATGGTAGTTGATGCCTTTGAGTCTAATATTTTCAATAATGATCACATACCAATGAATGAAGAAGAACCACACCCACAAGCAAAAGCCTTTTTTGATATGTTAAAGGAGAGTGAAAAACCATTATATGAAGGGAGCAAAATGTCATTGTTAGAAGCCGCCTCTAGGATAGTAACTTTGAAATGTGAGTACAATTTGCCATTTAATTGTTTTGATGGCATTGCTTCTTTGATTGAGGATGTTATCCCCGGTAATAATGTCATGACCCGATCATTCTACAATACCAAAAAAATAGTGAAAGGTCTACAACTTCCGCATTACAAGATTGATGCATGTAAGGATGGATACATGCTCTTTTGGAAGGATGATGTCTTGCTTGAAGGGTAAAAAAGGAAAGAATGAAAAAAAAGAGGTGAAAAGAGTAAGAAACCAATACCCGAAAATCCCGTAACTTACTTTTCTCTAACTCCTAGACTTCAAAGAATGTTTGCTACCAAAAACATTGCCGAGCAAATGAGATGAAACAAGGAAAATCCTCGTACTCCGGGAAAGATGTGTCATCCGAGTGATGGAGAGGAATGGAAGCGGTTTGATAAACTTTACCCCGACTTTGCTGAGGAACCCCGTAATGTGCGACTTGGCCTTTGTACGGATGGTTTTGCTCCATTCGGCCAGTTTGGTAGAAAGTACTCTTCTTGGCCCGTAATGGTCACTCCATACAACTTACCACCTTGGTTATGTATGAAAAAACGATTCATCTTCTTGTCACTAATTATTCCTGGTCCTGATAATCTAAAAACCGCCTTCGATGTTTATTTGCAACCTTTGGTGGAAGAATTGAAACAATTGTGGGAAGTAGGTGTGCAAACATATGATGTGTCTTTAAAGCAAAGTTTTCAACTAAGAGTTTCATTGTTGTGGACCATTAATGATTTTCCCGCCTACGGTATCCTATCTGGATGGTCTACTGCGGGAAAAAATGCATGTCCTTGTTGCATGTACCAAAGCAAAGCATTTTCGCTTCCTTGTTCCAAAAAAGTGAGTTGGTTTGATTGTCATAGACAATTCTTACCGGAGGGGCATGCCTTTAGGAGCAACAAAAAAGCTTTCAGAAAAGGTAAAGTGGAGCGGAATCATGCTTTAGATCGACTTTCGGGGGATAAGGTGTGGGATATGGTTTGTGATTTGTCACATACTATTGATTGTACTAAAGCAGAGACGGATGAGTTGAAAAAGAAGAAAATTGGTTGGTTTAAGAGAAGCATTTTTTGGGATCTTCCTTATTGGAAAACGATGTTAATTTAATTAGGCACAATTTGGATTTAATGCATATAGAAAAGAATTTCTTTGAGCAACTGATTCACACGATTATGGATGTAAAGGGAAAGACTTGTGATACTGTTAAATCACGAGAAGATTTGAAGACAATTTGTCATCGTCCCGAACTTCACATTCGTGGCGATGAGTCTAAGCCAAAATCTATTTTTACACTTGACAAAGCTCAAAGGAACGTATTATGTGAGTGGTTAAGAAATTTAAAATTTCCTGACGGATATGCATCTGATTTTAGTCGATGTGTTGATATGAAGGAGCTAAACATGCAAGGCTTGAAATGTCATGATTGTCATATTTTCATGGAACGATTATTACCTGTATCTTTGAGACATCTCCTCCCCACTCCCGTGTGGAATGCAATTGTTGAGATAAGTCAATTTTTTCAAGATTTATGTCCGTCTTCAATATGTGTTGATGACATGATTCGTCTTGAGGAGCAAATAACAGAGATATTGGGTAAGTTCGAGATGATATTTCCTCCATCATTTTTTAATTCCATGGAGCATGTACCGATGCATTTGCCTTAGGAAGCCAAAGTTGGAGGCCCCGTCCAATATTGGTGGATGTATCCATTTGAAAGGTAAGATCGCTAAGTAGTAATTAAATTATAATTATTATCGTAATATATAATTGATTTAATATTTATATACTAGTCTTAATAACTATTAATCCCATAAATTATTGAATAGGTTTCTTAATCACGTGAAGAAGAAAACTGGTAACAAAGCTCGGGTTGAAGGTTCTATATGCAATGCGTATTTAACGGAAGAGATTGCAAATTTTTGCTCTCTTTAATTTGAAAAACATATAGAAACTAAAGCAAAATACTTTAATACATTTTGTTATATTATTATAATTTTCAATTAATAATTTATTTTACTAATACTTACCTTTTAAATTGTAGAAAACATTTGACTGGCTAGCGGGATTAGAGTATATTGTACGTCAAAGGTACAATGAGACATGCACTAGACGGTTAAGGGACAACATGTATAAGGTTGTCAAGAGAAAGAAGGAGCCGGAGCATATGAGAGGTATTTAATTTTTTTGTTATTTGTATATAGTTATAATTTAACACATTTGATCATATTTTATAATACTAATTTAAATTGTAGGTTGTGCATATGAAGAAATGCTTAAATATTGTGAAACTCCGGAGTTTCAGGCTAAGTCGGCCCAAGCATCTACAAATAAAAGAGGAAGAAATAAAGATGGAGCGGCTGAGCCTTCACATCACGGAGGATCTCGATCTTTCTTGGACCTAGTTTTGGGTGTAAGTTTACATTTTATTAATCCACTTTTTCGTCCATTTGAAAATTATAACTTAAATTCTTTTTATTATTAAAATATTCTTATACAAGTCTTTAATTTCTTCTTTTAGAAGGGTAAGAAGAAAAAAGGTAACACGCCCACGGCTCCGGAGCTCTTCCTTGACACCCATTCCCGACTCCAAGACAATAGAAGATATTGGATTAAGCCAAAAGATAAGGAACTATATGTAAGTTTCTAACCATTTTTGGATTTTTACAATAAGTTCATTTTTTTGAATGTTTAACAAATTTTGTAGCTATTTTTAATCATAATGTTTATATTTTGTAGGAATCATTTTTTGCCGAGAAAGTTAGGCAACCCGAGAAGCCCGATAACGAGATTTGGTTCGACTTGGTTAAAGGTTTCAAGAAGGGGAATGTGTACGGAATTGGCTCGGCTAAGGATGTATTCTACGAAGTTCCAAGGGCAAGGATGCCTTCCAGCTCAAGACAAACTTACGAGCCGGGAGTCGTAGGTAAACTCCAAGCCTAACTTGACAAAAAAAGAAGAAAAAACGCCGAAAGGGATGAGGAAGTCCGGATAATGAAAGAAAAATTTAAAGCAATGGAAACTATGTTCAACAACTCCAACCAAGGTCCGCCTCCCTTTCGGCGAGATTATGATGAAGGCAATGAAGGTGGTGGTATGCAAGCCGAAGCCAATATGGGTTTCCTTGGCTTTTGATTTTAGTTTAGAAACTGGTTAATTGTGGTTGTTTAAGCTTGGTTTTGTAAACCTTTATCAAGAATTGTAAACTTGATTTGATTTTCTTGATATATATGAGAATGTTCGTTTCTCATCGTGTTGTTGTAAATGTGTGAAATTGTGGTTGTTTTCTATTGTACTTGCAGGTATGGTATGGTAATGAAATGGCAGGATGAAAACAGAAATATTCGTGCAATAAAACATGGGTTTTGGCGACTGAAATGTTCTTTTAGTGACTATTTTCAGTCGCCAAACCCCCTGTATTTTTACAAATTAAACTTGATCTTGCGACTGATTGGCGACTGATATCAGTCGCCCAATTGGCGACTGAATGTTGTAGTGGTCGCCAAATTGGCGACTGAAGGCGACTGATATCACTCGCCAAATTGACGACTACTTCACCTTTCAGTCGCCAATTTGGGCGACTGATTTCAGTCGCCATGTTGCCAATTTGGCGACGCTTTTGTCAGTCGCCAAATTTGGCGACCGAAATTAGTCGCCCGAATTTTATTTGGCGACTAAGGCCTGCGACTGGGTCTTTGCGACTGATTTCAGTCGCCAAATTCATTTTGGCGACTGAAATCAGTCGCCATCGTCGGTCGCCTGAATGTTTTTTTTCTTGTAGTGATTAATTAATCTGTATCGTTATACAATTAATTAACTTTCATGATTAGGGAATCGTCCTTTCGGTGTGACCTTAAGGGATCTACTGATCACCACCGTTATACGACAGTAACGTCAAACTCTAGTAAGCCAATCTTTACCGATTATTTTGAACCAGTTGACTATAATGTTAATCATCCATTTGTATTCTTGTTATAGAGATTTAATTAAGTGATCGCACTATTGTTCAGAACACTTACTCCAACAGGTTCTACATCTCACATGATGTCGGTTGCAGGTAAACTCTCACCTTATGTTAATACGAGTATTAAAAATGAAATTCTTGTCGGAAATGGTCAATATGTGCCTATTAGCGGGTCCGGCAACATCGTCTTACAAAAACCAAACCCCCCATTCCACCTTAATAGTATCGGTCAGAAAATTTATCACTCATAATTCCGTTAGTGTGGAATTTGACCCTTTGGTTTTGTTGTGAAGAATTACATGACGAGGATACGTCTCCTGAGGTGTAATAGTCGGGGCGAGTTATATCCGGTCACCAGTGTCAAATCCACTCCTTCTCAGGCATCTCCTGAGGTGTGATAGTCGGGGCGAGTTATGTCCGGTCACCAATGTCAAATCCACTCCTTCTCAGGCGTCATTTGCTGCTCTTGCAACCTCTCTCTGGCATGATCGATTAGTGATACGATCATGGATGGCGTCGATGAACTAATTGTCAATGTGGATAGTCCTATGGACCGTTCAAAAGTTGTTCCACAAGTTCAGTTAGGGAATTGGTTTGGTGAGTCCATAACACGGAGCTTATGCGTGATCAATGGAGCCATTGAAGCCAAGCAAGCCTGATGCAACGGTCTAATTGACTGAGTCATAGCTGTCATTTACACCTTGTTTTATTATCATTTAAAGTCTTATTATTTCTGCATTGTGTCTAATAATATGGCTGTTAGAGGGTCATAAATAGGAGTTAATTGTAGTCATTAAGCTAGTATTTACTACCTAGTTTGTGGTTGGATAGGATTCAAAATTTAGAGCAGTTGCAGGCTGCTAAAAGAGCTGTTGTACAGCTGCCAAAATAGGTAAGTTTTAGCCTAATTAAGAGTCTCTTTAAGAGCCTTAATTGGGTAGTTTATTGTCTGGTTTGACCAGCCATTATAGGCTTGTAATGAGGGCTATTTAAGGCCTTCTTTGCTGGAGGTTTTCATCCATTCAATCAATAAGAAATACAATATTTTCCTTACTTTGCTGCTGCAAAAATACTTTGTTATTATTCAACGAGTTTGAGTAACAACTTGATCGTTCTCAATAGGTCTTGGGTTTCGATCTCCATTGTCGAGTTATAGGTCTAACTCGCCAAATATTTGTACTTAGTTCACTATTTTTTTGCCTCAAATATCACGATTGAGAGTGGGTTGCACCTAGTGCATTCGAGTCTCGTTGTGTGTTTGTTGTTTCAAAGACTTCCGCTACCAACTCGTATCAATTAGGACATCCCGGAACTCCAATTTTAAATTCTCTTAGACGTCATCATTTAAATCCGTGTAATTATTCAACAAATAAATCTATTCTTCATAGTTGTTCACTTGGAAAAATTATCAAGTTAACGTTTTTGCCTTCTAAGTCACACACCTTTTCAGCTTTTTATATTATTCATAGTGACCTTTGAACCTCACCGGTCCCTAGTACATCGGAACATCGATTCTATATATTATTTCTGGATGATTTTACTAATTTTTTGTGGACCTTTCCTATTGCTCGAAAGTCTCAAGTCTACTCAATTTTCGGCAATTTCCGAAACTATATTCGCACTCAATTCGAACGAGAAATTAAAACTGTTCAATGTGATAATGGAAAAGAATAAGATAATTGTTGGAGTAAGTGTCCTCCACAATAGTACATTTATATAATAAATCTCATTTGGAATATACGTGGCATGATTAGTATATTTTGATACTCCACGACAGTTGATTAACGTAAATCGGTAACGCTCAGCTGACTAGAGTTTGACGTTATTGTTGTATGACGGCGGTGATCAACTGATCCCTTTAGGTCACACCTATAGGATGAAACCCAAATAGTAGAACTAATTATTTGTACATAATACAGTTAATTAGCGCATTACATATATTTGATATGTACGTTTAGTTACGAGAGTTGTTTATTGGAAATTGAGTTAAGAACTCATTCCACTTAAGTTTATTAGTCAATTATACAATAACTGAATGAATAAATTTTACGTCTTACTTTAATACGATTAAATAAGATTTAATTTAGTGATTAATTGTTAATTCATTAAATTAGTTGAAGTTATGCATATATTTTGAGGTAGAGGTGATTAGTTAATTATGTTTACAAAGAGTTGTAAAATAAATTAAATGTACATTGTGGGACCCATTATATATTGATATAATGGTAAAATATCACTTAAAAGTTGAGTGTATATTGATTATTAATTTGAGTCATATAATTGTTATATGATCAAATTAACACTTAATTATACAAGATAATTAAACATATGATTATAAGTATTTGTGGGACAAATATCAAAAATCAAAATAGATCACATTACACAAGTGGAGGCCGGATTTATGCTAGTGGAGATCAATGATGATTGTTCTCATCAATCCTACACTCCACCTTATGTTATGACACCATTTATCATTACATTTATCACCACACTCAAGTCATTTGCATGAGAATATAATAAGAAAAATAATCACCCTTTTGGTGATGGCATGACCGGCCAAGTGCCTTTAAATAGAGCATTTGGTTGTTCATTTCAAGCTTGCTCATTATTCACTTGTTTTAGATATCTCTCTAAAATCCTCAACTTCTCTCTAAACTCTCATATAAACTAATATTCTCTACATATTACTAGTGTAGTAATACAATATTATTAGTAGTATTTTTCTTACTTATTATCTAGTTAATAATAAGCTAAGATTATTTGGGTGGATTCTTGGGTGCAACAAGAAGAAGACCTTCTACTTTGGAGATTGTTTTATGGAGGATCATCCACTAATTACATGCTCAAGAACAATAAGAAGGAATTCTTATTGTGCCCTTATTTGACCGAAAAATCCCAATGTAAGGATGTTTTCGTCTTATCTTTTCTTTTATGCTTTTATATTTGCATGCATGATAACTAGATCCTAAAACATTAAGTTAATGTAATTTAATGAACTAATTAGAGGAGTATAATTAGAGGTCTAGGACTTTCATGTGGTATCAGAGCTCAATTGTTACATGCATGTTGATTTTAAGCATTAAAATCGAGTTATACGATAACTTGGGTAAAACTGAAAATTTGTGTTAAAAATGGTTTGCACGAAATTTTTGATTTGCATGCATACCTACTGACCTTAAAATGGTTGTGGTAAAATTTGGTGATTTTAGGGATTGATTTGCTATTTATTTTGATTTATGGCCTTTAAATCATGTTAATATGCATTTTTTATGTTAAAAGTTAACTAAAACTAGTTTCATGTTGATTATGGTCTTGAAATTTTTATATGATCTCACAATCATGTTGTACATACTGTATGTAAAATTTTGCGACTTTTAATTAAGTTTAGCATGATTATTGATTTTTATGAGATAAAAGTCAATAAAGTGAGATTATTATGTTCATAAACATGAAACGTCCTTTTCTGTACTTGAAATTTTTTGGTATATTTTATAATCTGATCTTTATCATCTTGGTGAAATTTTATAATTTGTTTCACTGTTTTACTATATTTAATGGTTTTTATTTGATAAACCCGTTGAATACTAAGTTATTTGTTCATAAAATTTATTCAAAATTTTTGGGCAAATTTGTATGGTTTTTAGAGTTCCTGGAAATTTTCCAGAATGTACAAAATTTTTTGGTTTCCAATTTTTATGAGTTTTATATTTTATTTTGGGTTTATTTCATAAATGTTATGATTAAACCTTTATATTTAGCAAATACGATCAATTCGAACTAATTAAATACAAACAAAGTTAGTGGGGACTAGTTTTGAGTTCTAAATCAGTTTAGATAATTAGTTTGAGCTTAAATACGATTGAAGTGTTGATTATTGATTTTTAATGGTTAAAAAATCGATAAAATCCATAAAACTGAGCTTGAATGACCATGATAAGTGTTAAGGGCGATTTTGATATGATTTTTATAGCATTTTATTTATGTTGTTATTAATGAATGAATGAATTTCATTTGTTTAAATTTTAATGCAAGTTGTACCTAGTATGGCCTAGTTTATTTTAATCGGTATTACCCGTAATGTAAGGGAATACCGATTCGGTTGTAATTTTATTTGCGATCTCGTATCGCCGTTTGTAATAATTTAATTTCACTTTCTAGATAAAATGTATAATAGGAATTTTATTTGTATCTTTTTGTAATTAATTAATATGAAGACGGAGATTCCCGAAGTAGGTGTTCCAAAAGACGGTGCATTTTTGAAGTATGTTCCAGGAAGAGGCAAGGGGCCAAGGAGTTGGTTTCCGATTTTGTAATCATCTAGTTAATTAGATTAGCTAGGTGGCCATACTAGGATTTATTATTTGCTTGCTTTATGTTTTCCGCTCATGCCAAAATCGCCAACATGCATTTTTATTTTATTTCTCGATTGTCAATTCAACGTTATTCAAAATTCACCGATTTAGTTCACTTATAGGGAATTAATAACAAAATGGACAAGACCTCTCACATAACTTTAAAAAAAATTGAGATTAGCCTTACCAATTAGTAACACCAATGAATCCCGTGTTCATTAGGGCTAACACGCTCGTGGGTCCCTTTTTACCTCGGGTAAGTAGGGTGATACGATCACCTAGGTAGCACCAAAACGGACACGGACACGGACACGGACACGACACGGACACGTGATACGGCATCTCGTGAAATTTAGGACACGGGACACGGCATTTAAAGTTAATAAAATATATATTTTATAGTTATAAATAACATACAATTTTATTTTTGTATTAGTATTTGATATTAAATGTAAATAATTGAGTGTAAAACTTGACTTTAACTATAATTTATTCGCATTTCCCACTCAAACTCATCTTTTAATCAATTTTCCCACCCAAACTCATCTTCTAATCAACATTTTCTAGTCTTTCAATCTCACGTTCCTTGTTTATAGGTGTCCGTGTGACCGTGTGTACGACACGGTGTCCGACACGGTGTCCGACACGGGATGGCTGGTTAGGAGAAGTGTCCGTGGCTTTAAAAAGCCTTAGTTACTCCAGTACACTATCAGGGAATTGTGTAATTCTTAAATTTTGTTACTAATCTTAGCATGCATTCATAGTCTAAATGTCTAATTAATCGAATGTAAGTTAATTCTCGAAGGAATCATTGTTCTTATCCGTTTTTTTTTATGAGCGCAACGGTTAGGCTCAATAGACGGACGGGATGCCCTTATGATGTTATTTTTGTTTAGTTAGCTCGGCTATAGTACTAACTACGAGCACCCTTTGAGTCATCCGCAGCGGGCTTATAGAATTAGGTGCATGAGACCGGCCCACAAGCAAGTGAGGTTCCATCCTAAAACCAATTGGTAATAGGAGGAGTAGCTCACTTACTTATAAGCTAGTCCCTTCACTATTATTCTACCGATGTGGGATGGATGCCCCTTACACACATATGAGAAGAGACCTCAACAATCTCCCCCTTTCACATGTGTGTGTGCTGAAACTCCCCCTCACTTGGTGCTACTCCGCACCCGACACAACCCCGTGTCGGGCCAACCAGGCTACTCTGCACGTTGCTACTCCGCATCTCTGGTCAACCAAGGGTGAGAGTCCAGCGGTGGTGCTACTCCGCAACCACGACGCTACTCCGCGTCATCTCGAGCACCATCACCACATCGCACCTTGCGGTCCCAAGCCGAACCGTCGGCTCTGATACCATTTGTTGAGTCCTCCGCAGCGGGCTTATAATATTAGGTGCATGAGACCGGTCCACAAGCAAGTGAGGTT
>JAIUZE010017486.1:0-11273 GCA_022085475.1 Heliosperma pusillum | reverse complement strand
CGTTAAAGATAGTAAGGCCTATCAATGTCATGGTCCAAGCTACTCATTTAGAATTAGAATGGTCAAGACGCCATATACTCATAATTCTCTATGGGTACTTAGTCAACACGACATATATCATACAAACAAACAGTCACGGAAAAAACTTCCTATCATGTGACTAATTGCATATAAATCATATTCAAATATCATATCGCCTTATAACTACTAAGGCTCATTCATTCATTTATTAAATAAAAACCTTACTTGAAGACAAATCCCCGACCCGAGTCCCGCGACGGGTCATCAGTCAAAACGGGGCTGACTAGATCTTAGTTTGACCAAACCCGTTTGGTCAAACCGGCTAGAAATAGAGTCTTAGCCATTTAGGCTTGAACATAAGCATATCACATTCATTTCATGCTATTTCATTCTAATTTCTAACATGTGAATTATTAATTCTTACCAAACCCGCTTGACTTAAAGGATATCAAATTAAACTACAATCTCATGCTATAATTTCTAACATGTGAGAAATAATAATATTATGAAAAACCGTTTAATTAAATAATTTACTTATTAAAATTTCCCACTTGCTAAATATTACAAAACAAGATATGATAATAACAATAAACTCAAAAACCGTCACAAGCCTAAAAGAGGCTCACGGTTTGGTTTAGGCCGGTTTTGGTCAATATTTCTAAAACCGTTTCTTAATATTTTCCCGCATGCTTAACATATTTAAAACCCGTCAAAACAACAACAAAACAATCAAGTATCGACACAAACCCAAAGACCAAATCCCGGACCAACCCAGACCGGCCTGGACCGGGCCTGAACCGGCCTGAACCGGCCTGAACCGGCCTGGTTTGGGTCGGTTTTCCAGCCACCTTACACGGCCCCACCAACAAACAACCCCTAATTATTTCTAACATGTTTTAATTAACAAACATCCATTTTAACAACCAATTTAACCATCATTCATACAAAAAATCATGATTATGAACAAATCATCCAAATATGTCAAGAACACTAAACATGTTAAAAATTCATACAACATAATAATAATAACTACTTATCATGTTACTAATAAAAACCATAAATAACAATAACATAAACAAAAACAAAAGTATGTAGCATAAATTCGTCGAGTAACTCGGAATCGTTACCTTAGCTAGCACAAAATCAATTAGCACCAAAATAAGAAGTAAAAACCCGTCTACTAATCTTCTTCTAAAATATACGAGTCACCAAACTCGTCTTCAAAATCTTCTCCTATAAGAAATGACAAAATAACATTATTAGAATTAAAACTTGATTTCAACAATTTAAAGTGTTGAAAACGATTTTGTCGGAATTGAAAATAAAACGTACGTGGAGATGGAGAGCGGAGAGGAGACTCTAGAAATATAAGTTAGGACGGATTTGAACAAGTAACGAAGGTTTTATGACGATTTTGCTCAAGAACGATGAAGAACGATGAAGAACACCAAGAACGATTTTGATTATATTAAAGAAAGTATTAATTAGATATTAAGTTGATTTATTGTAAAATGTAAAGATAAGTAGTGAGTAGGTGTGGGGAAGTGCCGTGTAAATATAGAGGAATTATGGAGTCGGGTTTTGAAATTGTTGTTACGGGATTGACTCGGGTTTTATAATTATATTAAGGTAATTAATTAGATATCATTAGATTTAATGATAGTTTAATCAAATATCTAGATATTAATTAGATATTATGGTATTGTAATCAAAAGAAAGAAAATATCTAGTCCTAAGAGAGGGTGAGGGAGCCGTGTGGTATAGGTAGTAGTCGGATCTGTTTTTCAAGCGATTTGCGTAATTTAAGATGACGGATCGATAAAGTTACAAATATCTTAGATATTCGTATTAGTTTAATCGAAAGCATTAAAAGATCTAAAGTGAGTGGAAAAAGATGACATGGGGCGTGTGACTCGTGCCAAGTCGGGTTTCGGGTTTGTTTTGGGATTTAAGTTGACTCGGGAATAGTTAAATGACGTTCGGGGTTAAACCGTAAAACCTACTCTTTAATTCCGAATAAATTCAAAATAATTATATTAAATTATAATAAATTCAAATAAATCGTAATAAATTAAAATAAAATAAATTTATTATTTTTCAAATATATTTTCGGTCTTTCAAATTACGGGGTGAGTCGGAAAAGTCAACGAAAGTCAAAGTCGACTTAAAAGTCAAGAAAAGTCAATGATGACTTAAAAGTCAAGAAAGACAAAGACGACTCAAAAGTCCAGAAAAGTCAAAGACGACTTAAAAGTCAAGAAAAGTCAAAGACGACTTAAAGTCAAGAAAAGTCAAAGACGACTTAAAAGTCAAGAAAAGTCAAAGACGACTTAAAACGGGATTCTCATGGAATCTTGCGGAAATTCCAAATACGAACTCGGAAATTCCAAATTCGACTGGAAACAATAAATTCTAAATTAAAACTTAAATTTGCTGGAAAGTATCCGTAAAATATTTTGACTAGAAAAATAGGGTACATTTCGGGTTGTTACAATAAATTTGTTATTTTTAAGACTATGAGAGATTGTTTTTAATAAGTTTATAAAAGGCCGCAAGGGGCATAAGACGCTATATTATTTGTTTACGTATCAAATGTATCATTAGTTTACGTACACTATCAGGTTGTCAGCAACTTAGCACTTTGCATTTGAACACTTTACGTACACAAATAACAAGTCATTTGATTGATTTGAACACTATTACTCTATTAGGCTCTCAGCACTGCCGGTCCATGGGTCATCATCCGAGTCTAGACCGCATCTAAGGGTCGGTCTCGGTCCGGTCCCCAAGCAACACGGTCCGGTATACGGGTCTATATTTCAGAGAAAGCCGGTCCACGGTCTGAGCCGGTCCGGTCAGGGTCGGGTTTGGACCGGTGCACAGCCCTACTTGTAGATGGCCCTGACATAGGGTCAACCCAGGGTTTCTCCTCTTCAGAAGGAAGCTAAACATAAGAAGGTTGGAATTTATTTATTTATGTCTACTGAGCATATGAGAAGATTTTTCAAAGAACTCACATCCCTAGCAACGAATATCCTTTTAGTGTGGAGCTCTTCTACCTTTTAGCCCTTTAGATGGGCAGGATACCAATAAACATACAAGGTATGCCTCTAGCCTGAAACTTGTCTTTATCCTTGCTTGGGTTATACACCATAGCCAAAAAACCAAATTCGTTCAAATGTTGATAATCAGGCTGGTTGTGATAAATATCCTTACTGGGGTATTGTTCCTAATAACTAAACTGGGAAGCGTATTTTTAAGGTGTGCAAGAATGAGCACACAATCACCCCAGTAACACAATGACAACCCAACTTGAAACATCAAGGCTGTGCTAATTTCTAGCAAGTGCGTGTGTTTCCTCTCCACCGGGCTATTTTATCCATTATACTTGTTTCGTATATCATTCCCTTTTTAGCAAAGAATTCTAAACATTCCTCATCTTGAAACTCAAAAGTATTATCGGATCTAATGATTTTTGTTTAAGCATTAAACTGAGTTTTGACAAACTGATAAAATTCTTTTAGATAAGTTATTGCTTATGACATTAAAGACATTAAATACACCCAAGCGGCTCTTGAAGAATCATCAACAAGAGTAAGAAAATATCTAAATTTTCCTTTAGAAAGAACCTTATAAGGCCACAAAATATCCATAGGAATGGTATCAAATGTGTGAGCAGTAGTGGATTCACTGAGGTTATATGGAAGGTTTTTGAATTTTTCCATAGGACAAGATAAGCAGGTTTGTTTGTGAGCATCAACAATATTCAAACTAAGACTGTAAATGTGTTGCAACTTACTATATAGGGTGCATGTCCTAATATAGTATGTCACACAGAATAAGGTACAATTTCTACATTCATACTTAAATTATTGACTCCATGGACCTTGTCTTGGGTCCCTTCCCCTTGGACTAGGTGGCTAATCGTTAGGGATGTCAAAAAGCACTCGTTCGTGGACAAGTCTTTGTATGTAAAAATTGTAATGTCTGCAACTCACTTTGTGGTGACAAAGTTGTATGTGAAACTTTGCAGGTTTGTATTTTGGTATTTTACTACTTATTTTGCAAGTAGTTGTGTTTTGTAATAATGGACCCAATATTTTATATATGCATCCTAGTAATGGGTCGTTAGTAATGTTGTGGATACAATTTTTAGTTTTGAGCATCACTAATTAAACTGAATCCAGGTATCCAGATTTCGGGTACGCGGTTCAAGCGGGTATTATGAAAACTGGATACTCAGTTAAACCGGGTCATATCTGGGTTCTAATTTTTGGCCGTTTTTAAAACCATACTCGAGTACCCGATTTTGCTCAATCCTAACTCCTTATACACAACCTTCATTTGTCATTACTTTTAATCCTACGCTAGGACGGCAATGATATAATACAGTGCTAGTCTAAATCTGGTCAAATTCTCAAGCTAAACATAACTTGGTTCCACTACTAAATCACTGCACACTACCTCAGATCATCAGCTCCATCCATAAGCTCGACTTCAGCACACACAACCTGACTCTAGGCAACATACTTTATGATAATACTAAATTATGCCCACACAACATGACCAAGAACAATCTGAAAGCAGATATAGAAAGATCTTAAACATATTAAGCAATATCAAATGACTTCACACAAATGAATACAATGTTTGAAAACCGAATCAATCAATCATATATGCTAATTCAACAACAACGTCGTCTTGTTTACTCTACTAAAACAAATAGTCCTAGTAGGCTTTAGACGGTAATGGTGAGTTGAATTGATCTCTTCATTTTTGCATAAGAGCCTAATCTAGTTAGTACTTTGTAGCTTAATTCCTCACTCCACAACTGTACCTAATTAATAACCAGCTTAAAACTACTCAAGAACCTCATATCTATTCCTAGAAGAAGTGTGAGGATGTCTCAGTCGTCAAAGGATCCTTATAAAGAGTACAGTGGGTGCGCCAACAACATTCATGTCCAAAGCTTAATGTTGAATAAGTTTGATTTATCCAAAGAAGAATCTTCCCAGATTGTCGGCTCGATAGGCTCCATAAGTCTTTAAGTCATTAACAAAATAACTAAAAATAATTGTCATCAATAATCCTAATTTTGGGGAACTTTTAATTTCATTGTCAAGTTCATATAAAAACTACAAATTATGATTATAAAAAATATGCCCTAAAGTTGGGATTTATGGGTGCAAATAATTTTAACTAGTTAAGATCATGAACGATATTTATAAAGTTTTGATTTTTTAGTGTATTACTTAGAGATTTTAAATTACCATCTCATTTCATATTTTATCCCATATATTTTGATATGAGAAAAATAAATGTACTGGATACTAATCAAGAGAATTGGGTAAGTTACTAAATGTGAATTTTAATGTATATATTTTATTTACTACAACTAATAATTTTGTTTTATAATTTTTCTCAAATTATAATGACTATTTTTTACGAAGATAATAAAATCACTTTATAGTTTTATTACACGGGGTATGTATATATCAAGTGGTTTTTCAATAAGTGATAATAACAATTAAAAATTTAGCAATTTATAATTTTTTAACTTTATTTTAAGGGTTTTTGATAACTGATATTACGTATAAACCTATTTTTTTTTACCAATTGCTACCAAAGTAATTTTTCCTTAATAACTACCACCAACATATTTGGTTCAGGTAGTCAATTACTACCCTATTATCAACGAAGCCACAACGAGAGGATCTCAGCCATTCATTTCAAATCTTCATCTTAATTAGTATTTTCACTTCCTATTTTTCCCTTACCCTCTCTCATATATATTCTTTTTTTATTTATCAATACCCCATTAATATAATCCTTCTTCAATATTTATTTTTCTAGTTCATAAATTTGATAGTGAAAGACCACTAATAGTGAAAGACAGAATCTCATAACACCTTCTTAGATAGAGTTTTCCTCTATGTCTTTCTTCAATCTCAAGTCTAAATCA
Organism: Heliosperma pusillum; assembly: GCA_022085475.1. Classification (NCBI taxonomy): domain Eukaryota; kingdom Viridiplantae; phylum Streptophyta; class Magnoliopsida; order Caryophyllales; family Caryophyllaceae; genus Heliosperma; species Heliosperma pusillum. The sequence continues at coordinate 5,290 of JAIUZE010017486.1, read as the reverse complement.
TGTCCATTACAAAAATGTTCGATTATGATACTGACACATATTCCATTTTCACCTCTTCAATCAGTTTTCATCAATTCTTCTTTTCTAAAGATCCAATGTTTGCTTAAATCCCCAAATTTGATTTGATTTATTAATAGTTCGTGAATCCCTAGTTTAATTGGGGGGAAAATGTTTAATTTTCTTGATTTTGTTCTTCAAATTACTTGTTGAAGAACCCTAGATGTTTCTTCTAAATTGCCACTAAATCTACTGTTTAAAAGATCTAATCTTTATGTAAAATCCCAGTTTTATTTTTATTTAGTGATAGTTCTTGAAGTCCTGATCCAATTGGGCGGAAACGATTTTTTTTCTTGAATTTGTTCTTCAGATTGATTGTTCCCAAAAATGACAGAAAACATACCTTTGATTCAAACTCACTTAGAGAATGAGACTTAATGGTAAACCTAGATTAGGATTAAACATGGGGAATAATTTTTGGGAAAAATTCCAGATTGCCTAGTTTGATTAGAAGTAATTGGTGCATCAGGAGCTAACCCAGAGGGTCCTCATGGCCAGGCCATGCTCCACTCAAGGCAAGACAGACAAGCCATAGCTCGAGCCACAAGCCAAGCCATGACCAAGCCAAGCCTAGCCACATCCAAGACAAGTCAAGCCAGGGTCAGGCCAACACAAGCCAAGGCCAAGCCAAGACTAGCCAGACCACTGACCAAACGCTATCTCATGCTAGTGTCCAAAGCACAGTCCAACAAAATGATGCTCAGTCTGCACCAGTCATGTTTCAACATGCTAAGAGGTACACCAGGTCAAGCCACCATCCCCCATCATGGCCCACTGTCAAGGCCATCTTATGAAATACAAAATTGTCCGAGATAAGTGATAAGTGATATTTTGTATTGATTTATCCCCCGTTTTAGCTCGATTTCTATATGATTTATGCACTTTGTTAAGTGATTAACGAGCTAATACTGCTATTCTAGTTGTTTTGCGTGTTTTGGCTCGTTTTATAGGAAATGAAGCGGTTTTGCTATATTTTCCTCTTTATGGAGCAAAGACACTAGGATACGAGTTTTCAAGGAATTGATGATAGCCAGTTCACAATTTCATTACAATTCCGCTACATCTTTCCTCGAATGGACTCAATTTGGATTTTGGCTTTGGACTTTAAGAAGAAAACTCAACCCAAGTCAAGATAAGATCAGCCCAAGCCCAATTCGGTAATGCATTGACCAAAGACTAAGGCATAGGATTCCGTGCCTAAGATGAGAAGACGGAAAATCCGACTTACATAAAAACCCGATCGGATTGCCTGTTACCCGATCGAGTATTTCTGCAAGAAGACGTTACTTGGCTCTTCTTCAATCCGAGCTTAAATGGGAGGTTTAATGCATTGACTAGGGTACGAATAAGCAAGAGGATCAGTAGCCATGCAGCCTTATAAAAGCCAATGATCATCCAAGCATCAAGACACACAATCTTACAATAATCTAATAATCTATTATCACTTCTTTTAGCACACTTTCTTACAAGTTTTTATAGCTTTCTTAGTATTTTTCTAGTGTTTACTTAGCTTTTGTTATTGGGTATTTGTTCTTACTTTCATTCTTATATACTCATTTTCCTTATCGGTAATTCTCTAATCTTATTTACTTATGCAATTTTAACCACCATGAATTATAATCTCATTAGTATCATTTTCACAATATTGTTGTTAGTAGGAAATCAACCTAAAATCAATTTAGTTAAAACCAAAGTATTATTTAGCATGTCACATTATAATTTACCTAATCATATAACCCTTAAAAATATCATTAGAATGATTGTTGACATTATCACCATAATCACTTTAGTACTTACATTTCATAGTCTAGTTTCATATATCTTTTTCTTGCTAATCTACTTAATCACATAATCACATAGATTAGATTAAATCTAATATTGTAAAATTATTATTGTGTAAATAAAATAAATAGAGTTGTAGTATTTGAAATGATTTACAAGTCAAATGAATTATAAGAAGAGTAGTTACCAATTGAACCGTCTAAATTGTTTCTTCCTTTGGTCGTGTCAAATTCTATAACTTTGTTTAGTGGCCATAAACAATTGTTTGTATTAGTCATTTCTATCTTTATGACGAGAGTTGGGATAGGAATTAGGACTATCCATAGGGGTTTAGTGACTTAACCATGCTGAAAGGACGTTAGGACCCACTAAAAGGTCGGTACGAATCCGGAAGGAATATACCGCTACAAGGCCTAGACAATCATAAGTAATTCTAATATTGGTATCTATGAAACTCTTAACTAGTTTTACATGTATTTCTCTTTCACTATATCAACTTGATTAGTTAGTTTAATTTATCGTTTTAGATAGTTTATTTTATTGTCTTTTTATTTATGTTATTAGAAAGTTTACTTTATCGTTATCTAGTTAGTTTATCGTCTTTTTATTCCCGTTCCTAGATAGTTTTTACTATTGTTATTCTCTGGTTAATTAGTTTAGCTAGTTAGACTTTCAATATTGTCATTTAAATACCGTCTTTAGTTAGAAATTAGTTGTCAATATTCGGATCAGAGGACTTCCCCGATCGGGTACGTGACAACCCGATCGGGTATGTCTTCTGTTCTGGGTTTTTGTTTTGCAATTTACATATTTGTTCTTACATATCGTCATTTATATTCTTGTCATTTTATTTTATGTTAATAGTTCAGACAAACAACTCAAGTGACTCGATTTTAAATGAAACCCAATCCATAACAATTCATAAGTAACACGTACTCCCTGAGGATCGACACCCTACTTCCCTAATTACATTCCTTATGTTGTTAGCCTAGTCCGGGTAAATTATTTTTGTTTCAGGACCGCGACAGAACCGATCAAATTTTGGCGCCGTTGCCGGGGAGCACGGTTTTGTTTATTTGTGAATTGTTGGTTTTTATTTCTATCATTTCTAGGTGCAACCGTACCTAATTCATTTCTCACTTTCTCTTTTGTGTTTTTCTTGTAGGTTGATAAAATGGTGCTAACTAGAGAAGATCCAAGGTACCGGGTTTTTGTGCTTGCCAGTGGGATCCTAAGGGTCCATTTGACTTTGATTGCTCTCATCGAGGGTAACCAATTTAGAGGAAAACCAGACGAAAACCCGTCTCATCATCTTCAAACCTTTTGTGAGTTTTGTCAAAACATAGTGAGGGAGGGAATCACCCAAAATGAAATTAGAGAAACACTTTTTCCTTTATCACTAAAGGGAGAAGCCAAGTGGTGGTTCACCCATCCCATAAAAGAAGCCACAAGATCTATGCAGTGGGAAGAGATTGTCGTCGCTTTTCACCGTAGGTTTAGAACCAATTTATCAAACCTATCAAATAAATCACAAAATGAAAGAGGGGAGGGTTCGCAAATCAGTGGGGGAGAACGAAAGAAGAGTCGAGTGGAGACTTCAAATGAAGTTGACACTACAATTTCCTTAGCTTGTCCCAGTCAATCCAATGAAACCACCCCGAAAAGTACATTATATCGTCCCAAAGCTTTCAATCCATTTACCTCAATTACAACACCATGCGAACTTTGTGGTGGGATAGGGCATATACCTCAACGATGTGGGAACAAACTCACAACCTTAAACCCTTTCCACCCACAAGTTCATCAAACCCAACTTACTCATACACCACAATACCCACCTTTTCAAAATGGTCTAATAGATATCAAGTTAAGGGAGATAATGTGACACCCTCAAATTTGCGGAAAGAAAAAAATAATTTAAGTACATAATGAAGGTGTCTGAAATAAAAAGGTTCATTACAAAAGAAATTTTATATTATACATAAAAATTATACAAGGACGGGAGACATATCTCCCGTATAAATACGGAAATGAAAGAGTGTATAATAATATACAATCTAAGAACCGAATATAGGTCCAAGGTAATACTTCGCTCGCTAGCTCGTCAATGTACCAAATGTATGCATTCACCACCTGTTTGACCGCATTAAATATAAACACGGAAGCCACAGTCAGTGGGGAGTAACTCCGAGTTCTCCCAGCCACGAAATGTCAAGTTTAATAAAACATGAATAACATAAAAGCAATGTATATGGACAATACAAAACTTTAACATATATGATATGCTTTTCAGGTTATGAAACAGATAACTAACAAATAACCTAGCATGTGAAAGCTATCATGTGAGACCGATAATAAACTATAACTCGAGGTAGGGAAGCTGGTATGCTAGCTCAGAGGTTCCTATCAGAAACATGGTCGTGATACACTCAAACCCTAATCAACACTAATCATGTGAATCAGTTAACAATCGGTAATCCAAAACTCTACAATCTTAGCCGGCTTGCATCTCACCTTCTAAAACTCATAGAATCATCAAACAAGAAAGGGACCAGACGTCTAGAAACAGGCATAAGTTCTTAGGACAGTCAATAGTCGACTTCTGTAACTCGAGTCTATACCACAAGGTAGGAAAACATCCTAGCCCTAGACTGATCAGACCTAGCGAAAACAGCTAACCCATTCCCTGTCTCATTACATAACCGTACATGAGAAACTCTACTAGGCGACCCCCTAAGCAGAGATGGCTAGTACTTAAGCTGGCTCCCTTCCAAAAGCGGAACTCTTAGGATGCCATGCCCCGGCGTGGTATCAAAAGGCCCAAAACCAGTGACACAAAAGCTATCAAGCAGTGAACATATACTCGTTAAAGATAGTAAGGCCTATCAATGTCATGGTCCAAGATACTCATTTAGAATTAGAATGGTCAAGACGCCATATACTCATAATTCTATATGGGTACTTAGTCAACACGACATATATCATACAATCAAACAGTCACGGGAAAACTTCCTATCATGTGACTAATTGCATATAAATCATATTCAAATATCATATCGCCTCATATCTACTAAGGCTCATTCATTCATTCATTAAATACAACCTTACTTGAAGACAAATCCCCGACCGAGTCCCGCGACGGGTCATCAGTCAAAACGGGGCTGACTAGATCTTAGTTTGACCAAACCCGTTTGGTCAAACCGGCTAGAAACAGAGTCTTTACCATATAGCCTTGAACATAAAAATCATCATATTCATTACATGTTATTTTATTAAAACTTCTAACATGTGATTTATTAAATCTTACTAAAAACCCGCTTGACTTAAAGGATATCAAATATAACTATAATCTCGTATTATAGTTTCTAACATGTGAGAAATAGAATTTTATGAAAAAACCTTTTTACTTAAATATTTTAATTAATAATTTTCCCACTGCTAAATATACCAA
>JAIUZE010017485.1:0-15863 GCA_022085475.1 Heliosperma pusillum | reverse complement strand
TAAATATAATTAACTAATTACCTCTATCTCAAAACCTCAACTAATTTAGTAATTTAACGATTAATTACTAAGTTAAATCTTATTTAATCGTATTAAAATAAGATATAAATTTATTAGTCAATTATCGCATAATTGAAAAAATAAACTTAATCGAATTTGAGTTCTTAACTCAATTTCTAACAATTAACTCTCGTACATATCGAATATATGTAATGTACTAATTAACTGTATCGTATACAAATAATTAGTTACTATTTGGATTTCATCCTTTAGGTGTGACCGAAAGGGATCAGTGGATCACCGCCGTCATACGCCACCAATCCAAACGTCCGAAACTCTACCACCGACCCACTCAGCCAACACGTATGTGATTGTACGTTAATTCAACTGACAAGAATATCCCATATTGTCCACATCACCCAATATGCCAATTAGATCTACCCCCCCTGCCCTCGGAAATAAAGCATTCTATTACCTGTGGCGAATATCTCCCCCCCCCCACCCGTCCCCTTGTGGAGGGAACACCTACTCAAAGGAACGGGGCTTATTTCCTTGCTGCAACCCTTTTTGAAACTTTCCTCTTGCTCTGGTTAGGATGTGAAGTACATCCTGGTGTGCTAACATTTAGCCCCCATGGTTCTCTCGCTTGCACAAGCATTTTGTTGCAAAACTCGTGAAGAGAGGTTTGATATTTTGCAGATTGTAGTTACCCGAAACTGCACATATGCTTTGATTTTCCCCAAGGAGTGTAGTACACGGTCAATAACGAGTTGTTCGGGAATGTCAACCCCTTGCAATTTAAGTGTCTCGAAATGCTCAATCAATTTGAGTACATGAGGGCTAACCTTTTGGCCCTCTTTAAGATTCATGTCGAAAAACGCGGAAGCCTTCTCATATTGAATGATTCTAGGAGCTTGTGAAAACATGGTCACAAGCTTGGCATAGATCTCATAGGCCGTGCTCATCTTTATGTCTCTCCTTTGGAGATCGGCCTCCATAGAGAAGATCAAAACATTTTTGATCGCGGCGGCTTCCTTTTGGTAAGCCTCATAGGCTCGCCTTGCGGCGGCGGTTGACCTTTCGTTAGGCGTTTCGGGAGAGGCTTCAGTAAGGTAACGAAGCTTGTCGTCACCTTCCGCGGCCAAGCGGAGTTGCGCATCCCAATCGGCAAAATTAGCGCCATTCTTTTCTAACTTGCATCAATCCATAAAGGATCGAAGCCATGAAACGTTTGTGAGAGTCGGAGCGTTGGAATTTTGAGTTGCCACTGCGAATAAGTAATATTAACTACAAAAATTAGACATAAAGGAAATGTCAACATTTATCATTTTAAATACTTGTAAACATTTTAAACAAATTTTAACATTTAAATAGTGACCTCAACCCAACTATGATAAATGATTTCGAGATCCAAATCCATATCAACTTGGGCACGGTGAGCCGATTCATCCCTTATTAACATAATTCGGTGGATTAACTCTTTAATCGATTCTACATTAGAAATTCTCGGTCGATAATATTACTTTAATATTTATCTTAAGCCCGGAACACATACGGCTACGGCCGCGAATACTTCCGTTGAGCTCAATCCAAATTTCGAAATAATAACCTTTATTACCCCACTTACCCAACGTAACAAGTTTAGCACCCCGGTGAGCCGAGCCTACTTCCTTGCGAAATTGGGATTCATGGTATCTAGATTTGGTAAGGCTTGATCTCAATTATTATTTATGAGAGGTCATGTCAATTTATTATCTAACTCGTTTAAGTGAACTAAATCGATGAATTAACGATAATTGTAATTGACACGGTCAAATACTCGATAAAATATGCATGTCATGTTATGGCGATTTGGCAATGCATGCAAACATATTAAACAAGATGCAAGCATAAAATAAAACTCCTAGTATGGCCTTTCCTAGAATAGAAAATCATATAATCTATTACAAAATCAGAAACCAACTCCTTTGGTCCCTTAAACTTCATAAGCACGCCTGCCAAGGTCACCGTCTTTCTCGGAACTCCTTTCCGAATGGCACCGTCTTTGGGAAACTCCGGTATTACAAATAATTACAAAATATATAATAAAATTACAAATAATTTCCTATTGTACATTTGTAAAATAAAATAATACAATAAAAATGATACGAGATCACATTAATTTACAACCGAATCAATATTCCCTTTCATTCTGGGCAATATCGATTAAAACTAAGGTCATACAAGGAATAAATTACATAATTCCAAATTACATAAACCAAAATATGACATTCATAAGAGAAAATATGCAGCATTATAATATGTATAAACCAAGCTCATTTTAAATGCCAAATCGCCCTATTTTACGGTTTATATCATATATAACCCGGTTTTACGGAAATGCGTGATAATAACTTCTTAAAATCACCAAACAATACTTAAATCATATTTAAGTCCAAGTTAATTATCTCAACTGATTTAGGATTAAAAATTATTCATCACTCAATTTTTGACAATAATTCAACTTGTTGTTATATAATTGCTCATAAATAGACTTTAAAATCATATTTTAATCAAATAAATCCAAAATTAATTACAATTATTTTAAAATTTTAATTTAAAACTTTTGTACATTCTGGAACATTTCCATGACACTCATAATGTCAAAAATCATAGTTAAATATTTCGAATCGTTTTTGAGAAAAATCGGTTGCGCTTTATCGGTTTTATCAAATAAAATACATAAAGCATGTGAAAATTAATCAAAATAAATTTTCAAAAATAAGATCTTAAATGTGGGACATTTAAGAAAGCAGGAAAAATTTTTTCTTAACATAAAAATTATCTTAGCTATATTTGCTAAATAAGTCACTATTTATGCCATTTGTACATTAAAAATTCATAAATCATGCTAGACAAATAATATAAGTCTAAAAGTTTTCAGTATAACAGGAAAAACATGCATGTGACAACATACTAAAATTTCATGGTCATATTCAAAGCGGAAGTATTTAAAACCATTTAACCTTTATTACCATTTTATCATATAAAAATAATAAATCATACGAAATAAGTCCACTTCACACGAAATTTTACATACAGTAAGTAAAATGCATGTGTGATATTGTGTAAATCTTTCAAGGTCAGAAGATAAGCCTAACTATATTTAGCATTTTAAACATCATTTTACTCATTAAAATGTAATAAAAACACTAAAAATCATATTTGAGCAATATAATTTACATAAATCATCAAAATGACCAAAAATCATATTAGGACCAAAATATATTGACATGCAAATAACTTTGTGATTTTATCTCATAAAACACAAATTACTAGTTTTCATTAAGTTACAATAACTCGAAAAACTATAAATCGATTATGCATGCAACAACCAAAGCTCTTGATACCGCTTGTAAGTTTCTTAAACTCGATATTTAGACATTTCTAATATCATTTTATTAATAGTTTACCCTTAAACTATTTAGATCTTATGCATGCATAACATTAAAACAAAGATAAGAAGAAACATTTTTCTTACATTGATTTAAAGGTTTTTGGGTACAAAATAGGACTCCTTCCTACTTTGTTCTTGAGCTTATAGTATTAGGAATGAATTTCCAAGTTCTTAGTATAAGAACACTCCTTTCGTTGCACCAAGACAAGCCCTTAATCACTCAACTATCAGTTTACAAGTTCAATAGATAAGTACCCTTAAAACAAGTATACAACACCCCAATCACTACCCTAGTAATATGATGTTTATACTCCAACACAACTTCTATGAAACTTCTAAAGTTTCTAAGTATATTGTTGTGATTTTAGTGAGATAATGCAATTATTTTCTTCTAAGATTAACTAGTGAGTAAACAAAAGGAAAACATCCTCTTATCTACCCACCATAAAACCGGCACCCCCTATGAAAGGGAGGGCATGCCTCTTCCTTTTTGCCTTATCAAAGTCATAGGGTGGCTATAGGTATTTAGGCTAGGTAATCATTTTGTCTAATCATCATTAGCACAACATTTAAGGCCTAATCCTTACCCTACGCCATATAACCGGTTTTCCCAACTTAAAATGGGTGTCCATTTTATTTTTGTAATTTGTCATTTGTCACATATGTGACATGTGACATGTAACATGTAATTAAGCTTATAAATATACATTTAACTAATTTAAGTGCAATTTCATAACAAATAAATTAGACTTAACATTTTAAGTCATATTTTATAATTACATGTAAATAAAATGAGTCATCTCATATTTAGTTAATATAATCTACAATAATTTGTAATTATAATCGACCAACTTAACTTATCTCAAATGTTTCATAAACATAATGCATTCTTAGTAATATAACAATTAATTACTAAAATGAATCTTATTTGATCATATTACAATAAGATATATTTTTCACTTACAATTTAAACTTGGTTCAGTTTAAGGGATTAATTAATCTGTATCGCTATACAATTAATTAATGTATATGATTAGGGGTTTGTCCTTTAGGTGTGACCTAAGGGATCAACTGATCACCACCGTCATACGACAGTAACGTCAAACTCAATTGAGCCAATCGTTACCAATTTATGTTGACCAGGTGACTATAATATTCATCATCCCTTTGTATTCTTATTATTGAGATTTATCATGTGATCGCACTATTGTTGAGGACACTTACTCCAACACAACCCCGAGTTACTCCCCACTGACTGTAGCATTCATGTTTTAATGAATGAACATGTTGATTGATGATGCTTCTTTTGGGGTTTACTGAGTGAGCTAGAGGGTGTCGGACTTAGACATTTTACCCTTTTCGCTAAATTCTAGTTTACTAGACTTGACTTCGTTTTGAGAGACTATGTCTCTGTTGTTGTATTTGTACTTTGTTATTCGTTTGACTTTCCTCGTACAACGGCATGTAAAAGTTTTTCAAACTCCGTATTTTCCGCAACATATATGCATGCTTGTTTGTTTTTATTTCCGCGTTTTTCAAGGGTTGTCACAAACACATCTCATCACAATGATTAACATATAAGGTATTGAGACATACCTGATCCCAAACACCGCTATGCGACAACTTACTCTTCTTAAAACGGTAATATAGACTTTTAACCCCTTCATTATCAAACTCTTATCTTCTTCCTTCATTGTCACGATCCCGTCTTACTGAAATCGCTTGATACCCTAACACCACACCGCCGAATTTACCACAATCCCAAACATCGTTCGTTCCTCACATCACCTAAAATTCACCTGAAAATCATCAATACGAACCATTGGATCAATCCTTTACCACGATTACTCATGATATCCTTCTGAACTCTCGCCCTATCTCGAACGCATAACAATCAACCTAAAATCCTCGTCCACCCAGAATCCTAAACTTCATCCTCATTGGCAATGAATCCATAAAATCCATTAAACGACAATGAATCATTTACAACCTCAAGCATACCATAATCAAATCTCACGACTTCATCATACCCTTTTAAGTCGAAAACATCCCAATCGACAGGCGAAAATACCCCAAGAATCAAGCCTCTCGACCAAAATCTAAAAGAACAAGGGACTCAACAATAACGACTGCTAAATCTCCACCGATTAGACTCTACTCTTAAACCCACAAGACAACAGCTAACGAAACGATAACAATAATATACAACCTCTATACATATACTCAACACATAATTACTGCAAGCTCTCAAAACTCGATACTCTAACGAACTCACGGAGCCTCGCGTTATCACATGGCCGCCATAACAGACCATCAAACAAATGACACTATTACACAACAGAAGACTATACAAACCATGATAAAGATACCCTCATTTTACACGTACATACTACCAATACGTCCCCCAACACTTGCCTATAAGCGTCACACAAAACACTCATATCTTAGTCTACTTAATCGATCATAAGAGTAATAAGCTAATAATAACACACATGCAATCCCAACTAGAAAGCTAGATTCCAATATATCCCAAACGTCACCCTCAAATCCACGCAACTATGACACCTTACTCGCCTTTTGCTCACAAATCTACATTCTTGCCACCCAATACCACAAAGGTCAACTCGACAACAAAACTAATTAGGAACTACCACCTCAACACTTCACATTCCCTTACTAACATGAAAACAAACCGCAAAACCATTACACTTGAAACTACCTCCACACTCAATTATAACATCTATCGAATAATACTATAGCTTTGCATAACTTCCTCAACTCAAACCATAACAAGTCCTCCTCCATCAACCTCTCTCTCCTCGAAAAATGACTCACAGGGTACTAAGACTAATATCTCAGAATAGCTACCAATTACCATTATAATAAGCTCTTTAATTCAACATTTTCATGCAAGATTCCAATATAGACCAACAATACCATCTAGATATCTATTCGAAATTCCACATTTGAATCTCGTATCTCCCAATAACTTCTACCTAAAATTTCAAACCACCAAATACTATGATAGCGATACTCGATCAATATACCACCAAATGCGCATACATCTCACACAAATCACCCTTACAGTACTTTCAAGGTCGTAAACGATTCCATTAAAATTTTCACACCCTCTCTTTGATTATTATCCAACAATTTCCCATAAAAGATCATTTTCTAATATATATATAATATTATTTTATCAGTAAAATCTTTCCATCATCTCATTCGAAAACCATTCCATCTTTCATTAACTCTTTCTTACCAAACTATGTCATTTGCATCCTTCACACTTACTTCAAGATATGTTCCTCTAAATATCCCTCTTCTTACTTGCCTCATTACAACTCAAATATTCCCAACGCAAATCATTTCACGACTCATAAATATCTTTCTATTTACATCTCTCTATAGCCTCTACTAATCTTTCCTATTCCAATTCGCTATTTATACTTGTTCCAATTCTCACTAACTACAATTACTCACTATCCCAACTATTCACTCCCACTACCTAGTCCCCCAATAGCACGACTACCTTATTATTACCTCAAGATCACAATCTCAACAACACGTTGCCACAATCTTCTAATCATACCCAATAATAATTTCTCTTATCACACTATTTTTCTTCATTTGCTACTAATACGCCCAAACAAAAAACGAAACTCATCATATATTATTATTATCTATCCTTAGCATACCTCACAACGATGCTTACCTCATATCATGTTTTCCATAATATTTCATCTCCACAATTGTCTCTTAGTTATCCGAATTTCCATCAAACCATAACGTCCAAGTCCTATTTACTTATCAAGCAGACTAAGCTCTCTAGGTACCATCATCATTACATTCCTTAATATCGATTCTCATTGCATATATCCCTAATCAAGTCAAACATTCCCATTTACCTCTAAATCTTAAACACATTCTCCTTTATAACCATTCATATCTCTCTTCTAAATCTTCAATTCATAGATTACCGTTCTCACATTATCATTTGTTCATATAAACACACACGCCACTATATATTGCTCAACACACATCATCATTACACATCTCATATCACAAAACCGATTTTTTTTCTCTCTCTCTCTCTCTCTCTCTCTCTCTCTCACCAGGCTCATTGATCTATCTGTCCTAAACATATATAATCACTCACATTTCTCGCAAAACAATACAATCATGGAGAACAATATTCACTTATCGAATCCGTCAAACTCATTCCCCAAGACGACATTTCCTTACACATATTCAAAATGTGGGACAACTTAGTACATAACTTAATACGACAATATATTGACACAACAATTTCACAGTTCACCCGTTATGGCAAAGCCACTTTGTCGAGTACACGCTCCTGTAACCATCCAGAAATAAAAATTTAAGACACTCGGTCGAGTACAAAATGCACTCGGTCAAGTACAAAATGCACTCGGTCGAGTGCCCTTATGCACTCGGTCGAGTGCGACGGATTTCTCAACAATGACCAATTTTAGTAAAACGGACATATCTCCCTCAATTCTAAGTCGATTTCGGCTCACGACCTACCGTTAGAACCCTAACAAGACAAGCTAATTCCTCCACTTAGAATTACATTAATATCACTTATATAACTCAAGTTATGATAGTTTAAAGATAGATATTCCAATATCGAATTGTATACAAAATCAGATTTTTTTGTCACCAAACAAATTACCACCCTTCCACATACTTTATAACTCATATAAGACCATATTTTTCAGTCATTTACATGTTCTCATCATCTCAACCTATCAATATCAAATAACTCAAAATCATACTCTATTCAAACATGTCATTCTCCTCATTTCTCAATATTCAGTCTCAATATGCACATAGTGAAAGTCCTGGACCTCTAATTAGACTCTTATAATTAGTTCATAAAATTACATTAACTTAATGATTTAGGATCTAGTTATCATGCATGCAAATATAAAAGCATAAAAGAAAAGATAAGACGAAAACATCCTTACATTGGGTATTTTCGGTTCAATATGGGCACAATAAGAACTCCTTCTTATTGTTCTTAAGCATGAAATTAATGGATGATCCTCCATAAAATAACCTCTAAAGTAGAAGGTCTCCTTCTTGTTGCACCCAAGATTAAACCCAAAAATCTTAGCTTATTATTAACTAGATAATAAGTAAGACATAACGCTACTAATATTGGTATATTACTACACTAGTAATATGTAGATAATATTAGAGTATATGAGAGTTGTAGAGAGAGTAGAGGTTTTAGAGAGATGTGAGAATAAAACACCAAAATGAAGTAAACCAAAAATGAACAACAATTTGCTCTTTTGAAGGCTCTTTGGCCGGCACATATAAGCCCCATGTGGCCTCTAATTTTGATAATTTATTCTCATGCAAATATGTGGAGTGTAAGTAAGGTAGTGATGATTAGAGTTGTCATGTAATGTCACAATCACCAAGTGAATTGTTAACATAAAATAGAACAATAATCATGCCCTTTGCACATGTACAAACCGGTGCACATATGTCCATTATGGACCATTTTGATTTTTGATATTTGTCCCACAAATACTTATTAATCATATGCTTAATTATCTTGTATAATTAAGTGTTAATTTGATCATATAACAATTATATGACTCAAATTAATAATCAATATACACTCAACTTTTAAGTGATATTTAACCATTATATCAATAAGTTAATGGGTCCCACAATGTCCAGTTAATTTATTTTATAACTCTTTGTAAATATAATTAACTAATTACCTCTACCTCAAAATATATGCATAACCTCAACTAATTTAATGAATTAACGATTAATCATTAAATTAAATCTTATTTAATCGTTTTAAAATAAGACGTAAAATTTATTCAGTCAGTTATCGTATGATTGACTAATAAACTTAAGTGGAATGAGTTCCCAACTCAATTTCCAATAAATAACTCTCGTAACTAAACGTACATATCAAATATATGTAATGCACTAATTAAACTGTATCGTATACAAATAATTAGTATTCTATTTGGGTCTCATCCTATAGGTGTGACCTGAAGGGATCAGTTGATTACCGCCGTCAACGAAAAAACTTGCAAACTCTAGTCTAGCCAAGCTGTTACCGTTTATGTTAATCAACGGACGTGGATATCAAAATATACTAATCATGCCACGTATATTCCAAATGAGATTTATTATATAAATGCACTATTGTGGGAGACACTTACTCCAACAATCTCCCACTTGTCCGATACAAGTTGTGCATGTAGCAACACTATTGTGGAGGATTCCTACTCCAACAATATCTCCCACTTGTCTCGACAAGTTGTGTGCTACCGATTCTCTTGTCTCTTTTGTGTCACATCCTCCCACTCGTTGCAAGGTGTCTTACAGGTCGCACTTGCAATTGAAAAATATAAATAGAGTGGTTTTCTCGATCTGGGAGAGTAACTGTCGGACCGAAAAATCTACCAGAGATCTCTTCCGAGCGTGGCCACGCATTTCCAGTTACTACTCCTCGAGTGGCCTGAAGATGTTAATACCCAACGTGGATGGACAATTCCTGTTAACCCATCTTACACTGTATGATACAGATCACCATGACCCAGAAGATGTCCATCGGCCTCCTTTCACGGCACGACCTAGGACAAAAACCAAAGTCAATCGGAAACTACACCGACTCAGGTAAATGGACGCCAGTCTAAAGAATCGACTCATAGGAGTAAATAGAAATCCCCGCCACGACCAGGCTTCAACAATTTTGATAAGGGACTCTATTATGGTCACTGCCCGACATAGTGTCTCCACAGTCTGCCTATGTAAACAACCAGTCATCTCCATGACCCCATGGTGCTGAACCAACCATCGATCGACTTACAATCTAGTCACTTCGAGACGTCACCTCAAATGAGTGACTAGGGACAAAACACTTAGTTCATCATGTTCACTTGAATTGCCTTCAACTTTCCTTTCAACCAATTCTGATAAACAAAGTATTAAAATTTAGTCAAACTGAATAAGGAGTTTTTAAAGAAACTCTAACATTGAATGCGATTATCTAATATGTGGAAAAATTGATACGTTATCAATAATTTCATATCTCATAATCTCTATCAATTCAGGTACATATTTCAATCCCATTGAAACGACATGACTATCATGTTCAGCCTGCATAAGGCATGGCTAATGGATTAGCAATACTTGCATCTTTCCCACCGTTCTAATTGTTATTTCTCTTTGTTTACGTAATCTCATATTACATAAAACTTTCTGAGTACATGTCTAGGTTAGAATCTAGACTTAGTACTCTTGGCCTAAAGGTAGCTCCCACTGTTTTACTAGTATAATGGGATAGGATATGCAGCTATAGGAACTATTTCTAGTCCCTCCAATACTGTCAAATCCAAGCTACTTTCATATGCATCATCATATGACGCAATGTACTCCATTTACGTTGTGAAATCCGCAATGATAAACTGCCTGGAACACTTCCAGCGGATACATGACATTTATATTTGAAAATGTCACTCCTACTTGGAACCTTTCCAATAGTCTTTTCTGCTTGGAACTCTTCCAACAGATAAATCTTCTATAAAACACAGTCAGTTCGTGATTTCAAATCACTTTGATCAGTTTTGAAACTGAAGTCTGTGTAAACTCTTACACACAACTCACTATAAACTCCAAACATATGGAACATATCTTTAGTCCTTCGCAAGTACTTAAGGATGTCCTTTATGGCTATCAAGTGACTCTCACTTGGATTTGATTGCAAATGATTCGTCATACTCAAAGCATGCGAAATGTCGGATTGAGTATACATCACAGCGAATATAATTGATCCCGCAGCGGAAGCAAAAGGAATCAATTATTATGTGTTCAACTTTCTTGAACTAGTCAAAGATCTTATCAATATAAGAATTTTGACTCAATGCTAATATCCTTTTAGATTTATCTCCATAAATCCAGATATCTAAAAGATCTATTCTACTTCTCCAAAATCTTTCATCATCTAAAATGATTAATATGTCTCCACATATAAGACTGGTGAAAACCATATTACTCCCACTAAACTTCATGTATAAACATAATTCCTCGAGATATCGAGAAATATTTTATGACATGATTGACACACTAATTCCAACTCTTTAGTGCTTACTTAAGACATCCTCTTAAGCTTGCAAATTAACTTAGGATAGTTAGGATCTACAAACCCACAAGTGAATATAAAATATACTACCTCTTCTAGAATCGTATTCAAGAAGGTGGTTCTTGAGGTCCAATTGACATCATACTATTATGATATGCTGTAATCGCTAAGTATATTCGAATGGATCAAAGAATTAAGGTTGGTGCAAAACTCTTGGCCTACCAAGTTATCTTTGAAAACATTTTAATGTTCATCCATGCAAATTTCGATCTTAAAAATCAATTTACATTGAAGAGGTCGTACTTCTTCAAGTAAAATTTACCAGGTCACATACCTGACCATCATGCATGGAGTCCATTACGAATCGCATGACTCTAAGCCATAACAAGAAGTTGGAACTAGAAACAGTCTTTTATTAGTCACAGATTAGAATTCATCACTTATTAAGGAGTGATAAAATTCCACCTGACCTCTTAGGTTTCGAAGAAACAACTACTGAACAAGCAATGAGAAAACGTTTTCCGGACCATATGCTCAGTTTGTGGCTCTAGAAACATTTTCTCCCACTCTGTCTTATCAAGAAATAATCGTATTTTTATTGAAAGACAGCATTACGAGTCACAAATGCTTTGTTCTCGTTGTTAACGTAGGATTATTGAGCACTTCTTTCATACGGATAATTTACAAATTAGGTACGCTACCTATCCATATCGTATATGAAATAAAATCCGACTGTTTTAATTGTGCTTAGATATGGTGGGAAAAGAAATAGCAGACAAAATAATAAAATCCCAAAGTTAGTCAAGTGGCTCAGATTAACTTGACAAAGACAAAACCATATCGTATAAGGTTTTGTATCTCTATTCAACAACACCTTATCTCATAATGTATGTTAGAGAAGTTAACTCGTGAAACTATTTCACAATACTTTTGGTGAAAATCAAAGTCAATACTTAGATATTTACAGTTACGATTTACTCGTAACTCCTTGTCTAATACTCTTGGTGATTAACTACTTCACGTTGAAGCTCTTTGAACTTTTCAAAGATTTCTCATAACACCTCATTAAGTAGAATCAAATATAATATCTACTTAAATCGTTGGTAAATAAAGTGAAATAGTCATAACCATCTCTGGTTGTGTTTGTTATTGGACCACGCATATTCTAATGTAATAGGGCCAATAATTCACTAGTTCGATTTCCTTTTAAATAAAAAGGTCACGAATCATCTTGCCTTGAATACAAGATTCGCACGCACCATAAGATTCAAAATCAGATGGTTTAGGGATAGTTGTCAATACTAGCCTCTTAATGTGCTACACAATCCAGAATTAAGATTAGATTAGGGTCACCAATTTTGAGCCTTTTTCAATCTATATGACAAGTAATTTCTAGTTTAGGTCAAGAATATAATTACCTTGATTGCTATGGGATAACCATTGACCAAGTAAAGGCAAAAAAAAAGATACAACGCTTGTTCCATTCACAAAAGTGAAACACTTGTGTCGTACACTAAAGTGGATACTATATTCTTTATTTAGAGGTCATGTACATAATAACGTTTATTAAAGTATACCTCTAAATCCAAAACTAGATTGATCACATTATAACTTTTATGTGTCTCTATAGAAATAAAACTACAATAGTTATATTTCCCTTGTAGCTCGACATTTAATCATGGTTAGTCGTCGCACGAATCATTATTATATGCATTGAATACATTGATGAAAACCATAATGGGTATCTAATACCCAAAACTTGCATTTTAGCAAAATAAATGTCAATCATATAGATATTATCGGTGGAAATAGTACACCCAATTTCTAACTCTTTAGAAAACTTGGGGCAAATTCTTTTCTAGTGTCTTACACTATAAAATAGAATCATCAAAAGTTGGGTTTGACACCTTGCTTGGGTTTTGACTTTACTATTCAAAATAGTCTTGCCTTTTTCCCTTGCCTTGTGTCAACATCGTAGCAACCTACTCTTGAACCTCGTTTTATTCTTAACAGTTAAGAATATAAACATCCCTCTTAGAGCTCCCACTCACTTTTATGAATCTCTACCTAGACAAGTAGATTAGAATTATAATGAAGATAACTCTTTATTTCATTCATGGTTTTACCTTCAAAAAAAATAAACCTTTCGTGAAATGTCTACGGTATTTGGTTATTCACGATTTTAAATAAATTGATTAACCTAGTCATCCCAACTGATTTGGCCTCTTTTGAGGTAAGCCTCGATAGGGAGCATTATGACGACATACCAAAAATAAAAATATTTTCGTTGGAGCGAAAAGATTGATGTACCATTGTTATGAGAAGACGTCACTAAAAATCAAAACG
This sequence comes from Heliosperma pusillum, assembly GCA_022085475.1. Taxonomy (NCBI): domain Eukaryota; kingdom Viridiplantae; phylum Streptophyta; class Magnoliopsida; order Caryophyllales; family Caryophyllaceae; genus Heliosperma; species Heliosperma pusillum. The sequence continues at coordinate 1,941 of JAIUZE010017485.1, read as the reverse complement.
TTTTTGACTAAGTGTGACTTATTCATTTACTCTTCATAAGAGACATTTGCAATGGTGAATATGAGGATCAAAAGATAAAATTCATTTTGTCTTTAGCTACGGTGGTTTAAACGGAGATCGCAATCAAAATACTACCGTATAAAATAATGGAAACTCCTTTCCACGATTGAACGGATTTACAAGTTCGTAGAAGGATAAATATTTGTCATTGCGCGAATAAATATGAACGGAAAATAAACATTCATTGCTTATATATAATTTACTTGTAAAACAATTTTAACAAGTCACTCATATAATGACCCCTCACGAAATTATATAAGTGATTCCAAGACCCATCTTTCGACAAAAATAGTCATCGCATGCTACCTTTATCTAAAAATGGTAAGTCAATACTTGACTAATTCTACACTTAGAACTCTTGGTTGACGGATTTCAACTAAATCCATCTCCTAGTCCCAAGATAACGCTTATCTCGTTGAGTCCAATCCAATTTTGGCTTGTGATCGCATCACCCTACTTACCCGAGGTAAAAGGGACCCACGAGCGTGGTAGCCCTAATGAACACGGGGTTCATAGGTGCTTCAATTGGTAAGGCTAAATCTCAATTTTTTTTTAAGTTATGTGAGAGGTCTTGTCAATTTAGTTATTAATTCCCTATAAGCGAACTAAGTCGGTGAATTTTGAATAACTTTGAATTGACAATCGCGAAATAAAGATGCATGTTGGCGATTTTGGCATGAGTGGAAAAAATATAAAGCAAGAAAATAATAAATCCTAGTATGGCCACCTAGCTAATCCAATTAACTAGACGATTATAAAATCGGAAACCAACTCCTTGGCCCCTTGCCTCTTCATGGTACGTGCTCCAAAAAATGCACCGTCTTTTGGAACACCGACTTCAAGAATCTCCGTCTTCATAATAATTAATTACAAAAGATACAAATAAAATTCCTATTACACATTTGATCTAGAAAATGAAATTAAATTATTACAAACGGCGATACGAGATCGCAAATAAAATTACAACCGAATCGGTATTCCCTTACATTACGGGTAACACCAATTAAAATAATCTAGGCCATACTAGGTACAACTTGCATTAAAATTTAAACAAATGATATTCATTCATTTAACCATAACAACATAAATAAAATGCTGAAAAAATATGCCATAATCGCCCTTAACACTTATCATGCTCATTCAAGCTTGATTTTATGGATTTTATCGATTTTTAACCATTAAAAATCACTAATCAACACTTAAATCGTATTTAAGCCTAAAATAATAATCTAAACTGATTTAGAACTCAAAATTAGTCCCCACTAACTTTGTTTGTATTTAATTAGTTCGAATTGATCGTATTTGCTAAATATAGAGGTTTAATCATAACATTTATGAAATAAACCCAAAATAAAATATAAAAATCATAAAAATTTGAAACCAAAAATTTAGTACATTCTGGAACATTTCCAGGAACTATAAAAACCAGAAAAAGTTTCCCAAAAATTTTGAATAAATTTTATGAACAAATAACATAGTATTCAACGGTTTTATCAAATAAAAACCATTAAATATAGTAAAATAGTGAAACAAATTATAAAAATTCACCAAGATGATATAAATATAGTAAAATAGTGAAAAAAAACCAGAAAACGACGTTTCAATTTTATGATCATAAAAATATCACTTTATTGACTTTTATCTCATAAAAATCAATAATCACGCAAAACTTAAATAAAAGTCACGATATTTTACATACAGTATGTACAACATGCAAGTGAGATTATATTAAAATTTCATGGCCAGAATCAACATGCAACTATTTTTAGTTAACTTTTAACATAAAACATGCATATTAACATGATTTAAAGACCATAAATCAAAATAAATAGCAAATTAATCCCTAAAATCACCAAATTTGACCACAACCATTTTGAGGTC
>JAIUZE010017484.1:0-22081 GCA_022085475.1 Heliosperma pusillum | reverse complement strand
ACACAAACGTGCGTCGGGAGCAAAAATGCGCTGATACCAACTTGACCCCTCAAAGTTGCGGAAAGAAAAAAAATAATTTAAATACATAACGAAGGGTGTCATAAATAAAAAGGTTCATTACAAAAGCAAATTAATATTATACATAAGAATTATACAAGACGGGAGACATATCTCCCGTATAAATACGGAAATAAAAGAGTGTATAATAATATACAATCTAAGAACCGAATATAGGTCCCAGGTAAATACTTCGCTCGCTAGCTCGTCAATGTACCCAATGTATGCATCACAAACCTGCCAACCGCATTAAATATAAACACGGAAGCCACAGTCAGTGGGGAGTAACTCCGAGTTCTCCAGCCACGAAATGTCGAGTTTAATTAAACATGAATAACATAAAAGCAATGCTAGATGGGAACATACAAAACACTTTAACATAACCTGATATGCTTTTCATGTTAGTGAAAAAGGATAACTAACAAATAACCATGCATGTGAAAGCTATCCTGTGAAACGATAATAAACTATAACTCGAGGTAGGGACAGCTGGTATGCTCCGCTCAGAGGTTCCTCTCCAGAAAACATGGCCGTGATACACTCAAACCCTAATCAACACGGTAATAAGTGAATCATGTTAACAATCGGTTATCCAAACTCTATCAATCTTAGCCGGCTTGCATCTCACCTTCTAAAACTCATAGAATCATCAAACATGAAAGACCAATACTTCTACAAACAGGCATAAGTTCTTAGTACAGTCAATAGAAGACTTCTTTAACTCGAGTCTATACCACGAGGTAGGATATACTTAAATATTTAGGCTCAGCGGTCACTCCAGTAACATGGCCCAAATACCAAGCACACATCTAGGCTCAACGGTTACACCAATAACATGGCCCAGATCCAAAGCACATATCTTAGCTCAGAGGTTACCCTAATAACATGTCCAAGATACGACTCAACCCTAAACCTAGACTGCGCAGACCTAGAGAAATGCGAAGATCCATCGCATCCAAGACCCATGATACAATCACATGAGTACACCCTAAGAAGATCCATCAAAGGGGTGGGCTAGTACTAAAGCTGGCTCCATTTCCCAAAGTGGAAACTATGGCAGCCATGCCCCGACTTGAAGATCCATCAAGCCGGGAACACAAAAGCTATCAAGCCGCAAACTCCATATGCTCGTTAAAGATAGTACGTGCCTATCAATGTCATGGTCCAAGATACTCATTTAGACTTAGAATGGTCAAGACGCCATATACTCATAATTCTCTATGGGTACTTAGTCAACACGACACCAACCATAAAATTAAACAGTCACGGAAACCATTTCCTAACATGTGACTAATTGCATATACATCATAATCAAATAACATATCGCCTCATATCTACTAAGGTTAATTCATTAATTAAATACAACCTTACTTGAAGACAAATCCCCGACCCGAGTCCCGCGACGGTCATCAGTCAAAACGGGGCTGACTAGATCTTAGTTTGACCAAACCCGTTTGGTCAAACCGGCTAGAAACAGACTCTTTACCACATAGACTTAGACATAAAAATCAACATATTCATTACATGTTATTTTATTAACTTCTAACATGTGAATTATTATATCATACCAAAAACCCGTTTGACTTAAAGGATATCAAATTAAACTACGATCTCGTATTATAATTTCTAACCTGTGAGAAATAATAATTTTATGAAAACCTTTTTAATTAAATATTTTACTTATTAATATTTCCCACTTGCTAAATATTACAAAACACGATAAAAATGACGATAACTCAAAAACCGTCACAAGTCCCAAAGTGGGACCCACGGGCTGAATTGGGCCGGACCCCACATGGGCCTGGATGGGCCCCACGGCCTGTTTTGGGCTAAAATGGCAGATTTTACAACTTTTACTTAAACCGTTTTCTTAATATTTCCCGCATGCTTTAACATATTTAAAACCCGTCAAAACCACAATTAAACAATCAAACATCGACACAACCCAAAGACCAAAACCCGGACCCACCATGGACCAACCCAGACCGGGTCTGAACCGGCCTGGACCGGTCTGGTTTGGTCCGGTTTAGCCCTTCCTCCACGGTTCAATCACCAACAACACCCAATCAATTCCAACATGTTTTTAATTAACAAACCACCATTTTAACAATCTTCCATACAAAATCATAACTTATTAAAATCATCAAAATTTATCAAGAACACCAAACTTGTTAAATTTTCCTACCCAACATAAAAATCATAACTTATTAAAAATCATCAAAATTTATCAAGAACACTAAACTTGTTAAAATTTCCTACACAACCTAAAAATCATAACTTATGGAAAATCCTCAAAATTCATCAAGAACACTAAAACAACATAAAAATTCATACAACATAAAAAATCATCAAGAACAATAAAACAACATGAAAATTCCATACAACATAAAAATCATCAAGAACAATAAAACAACATAAACATTCCATACAACAAAAAAAATCATCAAGAACAATAAAACAACATAAAAATTCCATATCATCTCATGTTACTACTAAAATCATAAATAACCATAACATGAATAAAAACTAAAAGTTATGTGACATCAATTCGTCGAGTAAAACGGAATTGTTACCTTAGCTAGCCAAAACAATTAGCACCAAAATAATAATAAGAAGTATATAATAAGAAACCCTCCTACTAATCTTCACCCAAAATATACGAGTCTCCAAACTCGTCTTCAAAATCTTCCCCTATAAGAAATAACAAGAAAAACATTATTAGAACTAAAAATATGAATTTCCATAATTAAAGTGTTGAAAACGATCTTGACGGAATTGAAATATAACCGCACGTGAAGATGAGGAGCGAAGAGGAGAGTCTAGAAATATAAATTAGGATGGATTTAATTAAGAAACAAAGATTTTATGAAGGTTTTGCTCAAGAACGATGAAGAACAAATGATGAACGACGAAGAACACGAAGAACGATTAAAGAAAGTGATGTTTTGATCTTTATTTGATTTATTGTAAAATGAATAGTTGTTTGTGAGTAAGGAAGAGTGGGTTGAGCCGTGTAGTTATAGGCAAATAAGGATGTCGAGTTTTGAAATTGTTGTTACGTAATTGACTCGCGTTTAATAATTATTTTACGGTAATTGATTAAATATAATTAACGATTAAGTTAATTACAACAAATATCTAGATATTATGATTATTGTATCAAAAGTAATGAAAATTATCAAGGGCTATTAGAGGTAGGAGAGCCGTGTGGGTAAGGTGATCATCGGGTCTGTTTTTGCTCGATTTGCGTAATTTTCGTTGACGGATCGATAAAGTGAAATAATATCTAGATATTATGATATATTAATCAAAAGAAATGAAAATATCAAGGTCTATTAGAGGAGAGGAAAGAGAGGAGAGCCGTGTGGGTTTGTGGCTTGTCGGGTCTGATTTTTCTCGATTTGCGTAATCTCCGTTGACGGATCGATAAAGTAACAAATATCTAAGATATTTGTATTAGTTTAATCGAAAGAATTAAAATATCTCAAGTGAGTGAAAAACGATGACATGGGCGCGTGACTCATGCCAAAGTCGAGTTTCGAGTTTGTTACGGGATTTACGATGAGTCGGGAATAGTTAAATGACGTTCGGTTTAAAACCGTAAAAGTTATTCTTTAAATTCCGAATAAATTCAAAATAATTATATTAAATTATGATAAATCTTAATAAATATTTATAAAAATAAATCAAAAATATTATTTTTTTAAATAAAATTTCGGTCTTCAAACTCACAAGGCGAGTCGGGAAAAGTCAACGGAAGTCAAAGTCGACTTAAAAATCGAGAAAAGTCAAAGATGACTTAAAAGTCAAGAAAACGTTTATGACGACTTAAAAGCCAAGAAAAGTCGATGACGACTTTTAAAAAGTCAAGGAAAGTCAAAGACGACTTAAAAGTCAAGAAAAGTCAAAGATGACTTAAAAACGGTCTTTTCATGAAATCCCTCAGAAATTTCAAATACGAACGCGGAATTTCAAAATAAGACTCAGAACAAAAATTTCTATTTTAAAAACTTAAGTTCTACTAAAAAGTGTTAGTAAATATTTTTACTAGAAAAATTGGTATTTTTCGGGTTGTTACATTATTTTACCGTTTTAGATAGTTTATTTTATTGTTATCTAGTTAGTTTACTTTATCATCTTTCTATTTCCGTTCTTAGATAGTTTACTTTATTATTATTATCTAGTTTATTAGTTTAGTTAGATAACCTTTCAATATTGTCATTTAAATATCGTCTTTAGTTAGAATTTAATTGTTGTCATTCGGATCAGAGCATTTCCCCGATCGGGTACGTGACAACCCAATCGGGTAAGTAGTCTGTTTTGAGTTTTACATTCTGTAATTTACATATTTGTCATTTACATATCGTCATTTACATACTTGTCATTTTATTTTATGTTAGTAGTTTAGACAACCACCTCAAGTGACTCGAACTTAAATGAAAATCAATCCATAGCAATTCATAGTTAACACGTACTCCCTGAGGATCGACACCCTACTTCCCTAATTACATTCCTTATGTTGTTAGCCGAAGTGTGGGTAATTATTTTTGTATCGGGACCGCGACATAACTGATCAAATTTTGGCGCCGTTGCCGGGGAGCACGGTTTTGTTTATCTATGACTTGTTGGTTTTTGTTTATCATTTCTACCATTTTTAGGTGCAACCGTACCTAAATCGTTACTAACTTTGTCTTTTGTGTTTTTCTTGTAGGTTGACAAAAATGGTACTAACGAGGGAAGATCCAAGGTACTGGGTTTTTAAGCTCGCTAGTGGGATCCTAAGGGTCCATATGACTTTGATTGCTCTCATAGAGGGTAACCAATTTAGTGGAAAACCAAACGAAAACCCGTCACACCATCTCCAAACCTTTTACGAATTGTGTCAAACCTTTGTGAGGGAGGGAATCACCCAAAATGAAATTAGAGAAACTCTTTTTCCTTTATCACTAAAGGGAGAAGCTAAATGGTGGTTCACCCGTCAATTAAAGTAAGCCACAAGACCAATGCAGTGGGAGGAGATTGTCATCGCTTTTCACCGTTGGTTTAGAACCAATATGTCAAACCTACCAATTAAATCACAAAAAGAAAGTGGGGAAGGTTCACAAACCAATGGAGGAGAGCGAAAGAAGAGTCGAGTGGAAACTTCAAATGATGTTGACACCACAATTTCCTTAGCCTGTCCCGTTCAACCAAACGAAACCAACCCAAAAAGCACTTTATATCGCCCAAAAGTTTTCAACCCATTTACCTCATTAACAACACCATGTGAACTTTGTGGTGGGATAGGGCATGTGCCTCAACGATGTGGGAACAGACTCACACCCTTAAACCCTTTCCACCCACAATTTCGCCAAACTCAACCCATTAATACATCTCATACAATTCCACACTCATCCATTCAAAATGATCAACTTATAACGAGAGTAGATATCAAGTTAAGGGAAGTAACCCAAGCCCTACATAATTTGTACTCATACTTCGTTTCTAGCCTAAACTCACTCAAATCAACCATTTTATCTCTCCAAAAGAGAGTAGAGGAGTTGACCCCATCGAGTTCTAGTCAACATACCCAAGGGAGTGACGAACCATCGATTGTCACAATTGACATGATTAATGACAAAACTTGTGATCATCCTCTTGGGAATGGAAAGAGTAAGGAGACAGTTTTTAGGTTACCCCATGAACTTTGCAACAATCCAACACTATCCAAACCAACCAAACTCCCTACACATGAGGAGACATCTCGTCTCGAAGCTTTGATCATGATATTGATAAAAGCTCAAGGGAAATTAGAAGGAAGAATTGAAGAAGCAACTTTGGCAACAAACGAAGCTTTTTCAAAATTAGAAGCAAGGATTGGCAAGATATCTAGAGAAAATGAAGCAACCAAGAACTCCAAGGAACCTATCCTTGAAGAAGGGAAGATTATCATCCCTTCAAAACTTAAGGAGCCAGGTTGTTTCAACATTTCTTTCACAATGTGTTTTCATAAGGTCAAATGTGCATTGTGTGATTTAGGAGCCGCTATTAGCGTCATGCCTTTTGCTTTCTATCATGACCATTGTCCAATACAAATGAAATTCACTAGTACTAGCCTTCAACTAGCCGATGGATCTATGCATACTCCCGCAGGAATTGTGGAAGATGTCCCAATACGGATTGGATACTTCCTCATTCCCGTCAATTTTTATGTCATATTTTCAAAGAAAGAAAGGAATGACTATATTATATTAGGAAGACCCTTCCTAAATACGGTTGGAGCTTGTATAGATGTGAAAGGAGAAAAGATCACATTTGAAATAGATGGATCGAGTGCCACCTTTGATAAAAAGGGGAATGTGTTGAGCGTTGGAGATGGCGACCTCGAGGCTTTCAAAGCTTCGGAAGCATGATTAGATAGAGATTGCCATGGGTGTTGGCAAAAGGTAAATGAGGAAATTCAAGGACAAATCCAGCTACAAGGAGCTCAAATCCCTTCATAAGGCTTAAGGAGGGATAGCAAAACATAGTCTAGCATGACTTAAATATGCGCTTGTCGGGAGGCAACCCGTCTTTTTCTTTACTTTTTCTTCATGCATTCTTTATTTCTCTTATTAGACAATAATTTGGACTATTTTATTTGGACAATATTTTTGGATTTTGTGTTGTAATAGTTAGGAACAATTATCGTTTTACTCATTATTTACATTTAGCAAATGCATGTTTAGTTAATAGTTTTTCATACTTAGAATCGGAGGACTTATTGAGACAAGAAGGAGCTATCCTTGGCCCAAGTTGTCAAGATTACTAAGGTTAGTAAGTATGTTCAAGGACATAGCCAAAAGGTAAGAGCAAGTGGCAAAGAAAAAAGAAACAAAAACCGGACCAGCAGGTTTCCCCGATCGGATTGCTATATACCCGATCGGGTAAATTGCCTGATTCGTATTTTGCTCTATTTTCTTCTATAAAACCCACTTGCTACCCTTTGCTTGCTGCCTTATACCCGTGTTCTTCAATTTCAAAGCTCAAAATTCTCTCAAAACCTTCAATTCTTAGTCTTTTCTTACAAAATTTGTTCCTATAGTTCATCAAGGGCAACTTCTAAGCATCATCAAGTAAGTTATTTCTACTTTAGTTACTTCAATCTCTCTATATTTTTCAGAAATCCAACATGAACAAACCCTAACTCAAAATTGGGGGTTCTTGATTTTGATTGCAAAACTTGTTTAAATTGGATTTCTAATGATTCTTACATGCTATAGAGTGAATTTTAGTGATTAATTAGGATGATTACTATGATTTGGATGCTCATATGCTCCTTAGGATACTCATCTTTACTATATGCTAAGAACTTTTGCTTAAGTGGTAGTATGATGCTTGAATTCATGCTTTATACTATGAACTTGTGATCTTATTGTGTTAATTTAGCATTAGTACCCTTAGGTAGTAGCCAAACTCATGATTTAAGTGTGTGTTGCTCATCTTAGTGACATATTGTTATGCTTAAAACATCCATTTGTGCTCAAAAGATAGCATGACAATGTTTTACTAAGGTCACTATGCTTGAATTTGTGCTCAAAACTTAGTATTCTAACATGTATGCTATAAACTTGTGTTTATAAATGAAGTGTTTTAATACTAGTTATTTATAGAAAATGGCACCTACATTAAGGAAATCGAAGAGGGCAAGAACCTCCAATCAAGGAGAAAGTAGTAGAGCACAAGAAGAAGATATAGAAATGCTTGATGCAAATGATCAACCCGAAAACCAAGGAAATGCTATGCATGATCCTAACTTTCCGGATGTAGAATTTAGTTCACACAAGCAATGGCAAAATTGGTGCATTCTTAAAAGCAAAGGTATGAGGGCTACCAAGTTCCTCAATGTTTCTTCTTTAAGGCATATGAAACTTTATGAGCATGTTAAAGTGTTATTTAGGGGTCTAGGTATGAATGCTAGCATGAATTTTAGTTATGAGACCTACCCTTAATTAACCCTTGAATTCTTGAGCTCATTCGAGTTACATAGGTCTAGAAATAGAAATACCATGCCTCAAGTTCAGTTTCGCTTGTTTAATGATGATTATAATATGAACTTAGAGAAATTTGCTAGACAATTTGGTCTCACCACTGAGGATACTGTTACCTCACCTCCAGAAGGCTTTGATATTAGCCTGCTTTAGAGTGCTATTTTGACTTACCCTGTCTCTCGTTGGGACCATGTCCCACACCAACATATACATCATCCCGCCATTAGAATCTGGTAAAGATTCATGGGATGGACCTTCTTGGGTCGTGCTGAGCCTCATTTGGTGAGATGAGTGGAGTTAGAAATGTTAGGAGGATTTTTGAATGTGAATGGTGATGAACCATAGTCTATTAGTATTCCATATCATTTTGCTGTTTAGTTGACCAAAGCTATTAATCCTAAGAATACTGCCATTGTCGATGGAGCTTTTATCACTCACCTTGCTATGCGAGTTTGTGGTTTTAACCAAGCCACCACCGACCTCCAGGCATTGACTACACCTCCCACCGAGATGGGAAATGGGTTGGATTATGCTTATTTTGTTCAGCTCAACTGGTTTCGAGTCTCTCACCCCCATATGATTTGGAGGATAGCTGGCCGTGATTCGGTCAAGTTGACCGCCGAGGTAGAGCAAATTCCATTTCTTCGGCAGCGTCCTTAACTTCAAGAGGGTGAGGCTATCTTACCCCGACCCACTTACTACCTTCCTGTTGGGGATATTACCCCCGTTGACCCCCCTGTTCAACTTAGATCCCGCCGCCCTGAGGTAGGATCATCCTCTCAATCGACCCATGCTGCGGGCGATGTGACCGCCATGTTTGAAGCCCTAACCTTGTCCGTTGATAGAATTCAGTCCGACAAGCAGCTTGCTTTGCACCTCATCTATGACCACTTTGCTAGGCGAGGTGTGCAGCCGACCGGACCGGATTACTGTGGAACCGACTATGGCGTTGAGAGTTTTGGGGGGTATAGAGGTGATTTTGGAGATCACCAAGAAGAAGAGTACCAATCCTTAGGAGCCAGCGACCCAACCGGGATAATTACTTCTCGTGGTAGTTATTATTCTGCAGATGATACCTACTATATAGATGCTTCTGGATCCGCTTCCGAGCCACCTCCTTCTGAGAGGAGAGGCCGTAGCTGGTGGCCTTTGTGATGAGACGATGAGCTCCCCTTGTTTATACTAGCTTGGGGGAGGCTAGACATTTTGTAAGAATTTTATTTCTTTCCCTTATTTTTCGCATTTTTAGTTTCCTTTTTAAGCCCCTTTTCCCATTAGAATTTCATATCGTTTCTCTGTTCCATGTGCTACCAGCCGTTTCTCGGTTTGTTTCTGTTATAATTGCATGCACATTGAGGACAATGTGAAGTTTTAGCTTGGGGGAGGATTTGCATTTAGGACTTACTGCATTTAGGATTGCATTTAGATTTTTAGTTATTTTTTATTTTTTATTTTATTTTCTTTTAATTTTCTTAGTTCATTTTTAGTTTTTATTGAAAAAAAGGTAAAAAAATCGAAAAATCAAAAAAACACAAAAAGAAAAGATCATTTTCATCTTACATTTCTCATTTTATAGTTTTTATAAAATGATGTTTCATTATATTATGAGGAATTGTGCATTCATGGGGATGTCTTGTACACAGTAGGTAGAAATTTGCATTTGGACTTAATTAAGCTTGATCTTGACTTTGGCAAGCTACTCATATTGTAAGATAGAGCCTCCAGTGGTCGGTCCATCTGAACCCGATCCCAGTTTTGGAATGAGTAGTTTCTCCTTATAGTCTGTGTTACATCAAAACGCATAAGTATGGTTTTTATTCCATTTTCTATAAGTATTGCTGTCATGATCTACATTTTGAAGCCATTCAATCTCTTGTTCACCTTTCGCAAAAACACCCTTCTTTCTCTAGCTACATTATTATTTGGCCTACCCTTGTTGAGCTAGTAACCAACTATATGTGTAGGAGTGTTTTGTGCTTTTGCGATGTTCTGATAATGTCACCATTTGGTGTGAACTTGTCTCGGGATTGCTGATTCCCGGGTTCTGATGTAAAAGAGAAAAAGAAAAAAAAAAAAGAGCTTTGAAAAAATGATGAAAAATGAAATGAAATTGAAAGCTCAAAAGAAAAAAAGAGAAAAAAGAAAAAAGAGGAAAAACGCTTCCATGAAAAGAAAAGAAAGAAAAATTATGGGAAGTCGTAACTTGATTTTTCATGTTTAATAAGCCAATATGCTGCTTTTGGCTTTGACTTTTGTTGATGGGAATTGGTATGATTTGGATTAAGTATCCACTACACATTTGGTTATTACTAGCTTGACTTTAAGCTCCACATGACCAAAATCATTTGTCCACTTTCTTACCCAAATTTCCCAAGCCTCTTCTTTACTTTTCTAATGCTTCCTACATTATATTTTGATCATGATTAGTTTTACTTAATGATTTTGGATTGTCTACCATACTAGACTGCGGGCACATTCTTATAAGTTGTAGATAGGTGAGTGTCACTTTAAATTTGAACCAATATTTCCTATTTTACAAAACTTTGAGTGATGAGTGTACCGTGAGAGTCCATTGTCAAAAGATCATGCAAGAGCTGAAAAGGTCCAAAGAATATTTTCTATGCTACGCCGTTATGTAAATCTCAACCATGATTCGCACTTTCCTTCGCCCTTGTTGTAACGGGCTTATGATTCATCTACTTATTAAGAGCTTACTTTTTGAGATTTGTATGATAGACTGATCATCGTTAGCTACCCTTGTCCTAGTTATGATTGTTATGTTTGCTTGAGGACAAGCAAGGGTTTAGCTTGGGGGAGTTTGATAAGTGATATTTTGTACTGATTTATCCCCCGTTTTAGCTCGATTTCCATACGATTTATGCACTTTGTTAAGTGATTAACGAGCTAATATTGCTATTCTAGTTGTTTTGCGTGTTTTGACTCGTTTTATAGGAAATGAAGCGGTTTTGCTATATTTTCCTACTTTATGGAGCAAAGGCACTAGGATACGAGTTTTCAAGGAATTGATGATAGCCAGTTCACGATTTGATTACGATTCCGCTACATCCTTCCTCAATTGGATTTATCTTGGACTTTGGCTTTGAACTTCAAAAGGAAACATCAACCCAAGTCAAAAGAAGATCAGCCCAAGCCCAATTCCGTATTGCATTGACCAAGACCAAGGCATAGGATTTCGTGCCTAAGACGAAAAGACGGAAGAATCCATCTTGCACACTTACCCGATCGGATTACCATTTACCCGATCGGGTATTTCTGCAAATGGACGTTACTTAGCTCTTGTTCAACCGAGCTTAAATGTGTGATTTAATGCTTTGACTGGGGTATGACTTTGGACGAGGGATTAGCAGCCATGCAGCCCTATAAAAGCCAATGATCATCACACACAATTATCATCTCATATATCATATCTCTTATCATCTTTTTATCATATACTACACAACTTCATATTATCTTTTTAGCATACTTTCATACAATAACACATTTCATAGTTTGTTTCTTTCTTACAAGTTTTAGAATATAGTTTATTTCTTAGTATTTCTCTAGTGTTTTCATAGCTTTTGTTATTGGATATTTGTTCTTTACTTTCGTTCTTATATATTCATATTCCAAACTCGGTAATTCTCTATCTTTTACTATGCAATTTTCATCATGAACCTTAAACTAATTAGTATTGTTTTCATATTATTGTTATTAGAAAATCAATCTAAAATTAATCTAGTTAAAACTGAAATATTATTTAGCATGTCACATTATATTTTACCTAATCATATAATCCAAAAAATTATCACTAGAATCATTATTAATATAATTACCTTAATCACTTTAGTATTTATATTTCATAGTCTAATTTCCTACATCTTTTTCTTATTAGTTTACTTAATCACATGATCACATAAATTAGATATAACATTGTAAAATTATCATTGTGTACATAAAATAAATAGAGTTGTAATATTGAAATGATTTACGAGTTAAATGAATTAAAAGAAGAGTAGATACCATTTGAACCATCTAGTTGTTTCTTCCTTTGGTCATGCCAAATTCTATAACTTTGTTTAGTGGCCATGAACAATTGTTTGTATTAGTCAATTTCTATCTTTATAACAAGAGTTGGGATGGGAATTAGGACTGCCAATAGGGGTTTAGTGACCTAACCATGCTGAGAGGACGTTAGGACCCACTAAAAGGTCGGTACGAATCCGAAAGGAATATACCGCTACAAGGCCTAGACAATCATAGTAATTCTAATGTTGGTATCAATGAAACTTTTAATTAGTTTTACATGTAATTCTCTTTCACTATTTCAATTTGATTAGATAGTTTATTTTACCCTTTTAGATAGTTTATTTTATTGTTATCTAGTTAGTTTACTTTATCGTCTTTCTATTTCCGTTCTTAGATAGTTTACTTTATTATTATTATCTAGTTTATTAGTTTAGTTAGATAACCTTTCAATATTGTCATTTAAATATCGTCTTTAGTTAGAATTTAATTGTTGTCATTTGGATAAGAGCATTTCCCCGATCGGGTACGTGACAACCCGATCGGGTAAGTAGTCTGTTTTGAGTTTTACATTCTGCAATTTACGTATTTGTCATTTACATATCGTCATTTACATACTTGTCATTTTATTTTATGTTAGTAGTTTAGACAACCACCTCTAGTGACTCGAACTTAAATGAAAATCAATCCATAGCAATTCATAGTTAACACGTACTCCCTGAGGATCGACACCCTACTTCCCTAATTACATTCCTTATGTTGTTAGCCTAAGTGCGTGTAATTATTTTTGTATCGGGACCGCGTCATAACCGATCAAGGACATTGTATGATCTAAGTGTGGGGGAGAAGATTGTATATAGTTATTTTGTTTTGATGCATTGTATTTTATTTTGTTTTTGTTTTGAGGAAAAAGAAAGAAAAAAAAAAGAAAGAAAAAAAAAGAGAAAAAAAAAGAAGAAAGAAAAGAAAAAAATATTGAAAATCCCGCCTAGGTGAAAACCCACAAGGGTGGGCACCTAGGCAAAAATTGGGAAGGTGGCCGATGACGGAATAAAAACCCGAAAGGGCATTCCGGGCAAAATGAAAAATCGAGTTGCGAGCCACCAATGAGAGGAAAGGAAAAGCTAAGGTGAAAACCCGAAAGGGCACCTTAAGCAAAATGAGGGATTTTCAAGAAAAAAAATGGAAAAAAGAAAAAGAAAAAAAAAATTGAGCAAATACTTCCGATGATGAGGATTTATGGAGGGAAAAGAAGGGAGAAATAAGAAGGAATTTGGAAGGAGGTTAGCTTAAGATTTCTTTTTATTTTTATTTTTTTCTTTGAGTCACAAATTTGGTTCCAAATTGGTGGATTTCTCTTGGTGGTTGCTTGGTTGTGCAAATTGTGTAGTTTGGGGCCAACCAAGTAACCATGCTATACACTAGTGGAGTAATAAGGGGGTGATATAAGAAGTGGAGTTGCATGGAGTTTGGTGATGAGGGCTATCTCTCTATGCCTTGGGATAAGGCAAAGATGGTCAGACTACATTCTTGGGAGCTATAAGAAGGGAGGAGTTGAGTTGAGATGAGTCGGAGTTGGTGGTGTGTCGAGTCTTGTATAGAGGGAGTTATAAGTAGGAAGTGGTAAGGGAAGAGTATGTTAAAACAACTTTGAGTCATTTTTCATTTAATAGGTGGTTGTGTTTTGAGGGAGATATAAGAAGGTAGTGGTGAGGGAAGAGAGGTCATTACCTTCACATGCTATGTTTGGACTCGTGTTTATCTTGCTAATCTCGAGTTTTTAGTCGGGACGAGTAAAAGTCCAAGTGTGGGGACGCTCAACCAAAGGAAAAACTGGCAGCATGAAACGCTGTCAGCGTCAGGGGACGCTGCCAGCGTCACCACGACGCTGCCAGCGTCAAGGTCTCAGGCGTGTGTTCTTCATTTCTCCGTCTTGTCTTTTTGAAGCCCACTTTCTCAAGGCCCCTAGGTTTTCGGACCAAGGATATATAAGAGCCAAATTGTAGAGAGAGAAACAGACAACATTGGATACAACATTCCATAACACATTTCCTTAGAATTCTCTCAAGTTTGTTCTTCATTTTGGTTTTGTATTTTGGTTGAACTTCAACATGGGCTGTAATATTTGGATTATGGGTAGCTAATCTTTCAACTACTTGGTGTAATTTGAACAAGTTCACACCTTTAGCATTGTATGACTCTCTAATCCTCTTCTTCCTTATTTAATATAATTTATTTGTGTTAATCTTTCATGTTGAGTAGATGAATGTTTAGTTTGACTAACTTGACATTTTATGTGCTTAATGAATGCTTGTTCTTGGTAGGATTTGTCAACCTATACTTGAATGTGTGAAGTAAACTTGAAAGACTTCAACTTTGGTTTAAAGTTAGAGTCTTTTGGGTGATAAATTATATGTTGTGTGATTTTTACATGGTTTAGTGTTGATATGCATGATTCTAGCTTAATCCTTTGGTTTAATACTTAAAGCTTACTCCTTTGATTGTGCTTATGTTTTAATAAGTGTTGGTTAAGTTGTAAAGGGTCAATATTGGGTGGTTTAATCCATGTTGGCTATTTCTTAGGAGGTAGTATTAGATAAATGAGAAGAGAGGTATAAAGGGGTCATCTTTGCTAATTGTTGTGTTACTTGGGATAATTGCACTAAGTATCTTTCTCATATTTGATTACTTGCATAGAAGGTGTTTGCTCAAGTGTCTAGACTAGAATTTCATGTTTCAAGTTGAATCATCTTTTTACCCAAATTTCTCCCTATATGTTATCCTACATGTTTTCTGTGACAACCCTCGCGAATGCGGAAATATAAAACAAACAAGCATGTGAATTATATAGCGGAAATATGAAGTTTTAAAAACTTTTATACATGCAAGATTTAAAATACGAGGAATGTCAAAATATTACAAACTAAGTACTGAATACAACAAAGAGACAGAGTCTCTCAAAATGTTAACGAAGAACAAGTATTTAGCAAACTAGCTAAAATCGTCTAGAGGTGTTTTAATCCAGGGACAACGCCCGCTAGCTCACACCCGAACCCAAAATAGTCAAGCAAAAAGCCATCCATGCAAGCAACCTGTTCATTCATGAAAAACATGAACGCCACAATCAGTGGGGAGTAACTCCGGGTTCTCCCAGCCATATCACATTAAACGTACATATAAGGAAATACAAAAGTAAAATCATGCGTATATAGATATACATGTGAGTTACGATAAGAATAGATAGGCAATTCATATATAATGATAAGAGCATATAGAATACAAATCCGAATCCATCATGTTATTCAAAGACTCGGGGAAGACACTCTTAGGCAACCGAATACGCTCACTAGGGCTTGCATCTCACCGTTAGCGGTATAAGATTGATAAGATTGAGACTCGACAGACAAACCAAGTCAAGTCATGCGATGATCACCGTAAATCCAACATATTATCATCCATTCACGAACCAAGACATTGACGGTGTCCAATCATGCAATGACCATGAATAATATCATGAAATCACGCATTCAAAGACGACGACACAAGACGACATCTCTCACGGTAAATGAAACGCACTAGCATCGTGTACATGGCAAGTATGATTAAAAGGCGTTCACGGATGACATTTCCCTCAACTCATACACGATGACATTTCGTATATGTAGACTAATTTCCTCCTGGTAGGACGACGATAATAATACGGTCCTAGTCTAAACCTGGCCAGACTCTCGGAATAAATCATGTTCCGATTCGACACGCGATGACGTTTCGCATCCAAGACTCGGTCAACAATATAACGCCGAGTACCCCAAATTCGGTAGATCAATTCACGAAAGAGGCGGAAAAGAGCTCAAGCCTCATAACAAGCGGTACGCTACATGCAAATAACACCACCTCGCAAGTACACAACATTTGACGGCCGGGTCGATCAACGCAATGCGTTCAACTCCCAACAACGTCGTCGTATGCCCACTAACACATGCATTTAAGCAGTAGGATACCTCTCCGTTCCGACATTCCAGCCTTACGAACGGAAGGTAGCCAAGGGAATGAGAAGTACAAAGCACAAGACAAAATAGTGCTCAAACCGTATCATTTGTAAAAACCGACTCAAAGTGGAAACATACCAAAAACCGTCCACAAACTGAGAATGGCATTATATAATGACTATAAAACATGAATCATACATGATACATAAGCATTAGACCAAGTTTAGAAGCATAAATAAAATAGAAAATATATATACCTCTCCAAAACAACAAGTTTGGCAACTAACTAAAACAAGAGTTCACTTCAAACTGTCATAACTATAGTTCTAGATATGGGAATGCAGAAATTTCAAGTCGAGGTGATATCTTATCCTCTTACGGTTCCAACGAGTGGTCACAAGCCCAAAACAAGCAAGTAACGAAGGAGATATGATCATTCTACCAAAAAGGGTCAGTGCAGTGAAACTGCACAAGTCACGACCGTGACTTGTATTTCACGACCGTGAAATGAGGTTTCACGACCGTGACTTACATCTCACGACCGTGAAACACTCTGTTACCAATTCATCCGTGAGCCTTCGACATAATTCAATCCTATCATTTCAAATTCTCATAATCCATTTCTAATACTATCAACAATCAATATTCATCATCAACAATCATCAAATAACAACAATCATCATCCATAACATGATTCCTAAACTTACTAATCGTATTCTAATACGATTTCTAGCATATAAGCATGTAAAACACGTAAATGTTATCGAGTAACCCTTCACCGTTACCTTTTCGCGTCTTTAAACGGTTACTAAGCTTTCCTAGTCTCCACCTATATACAATTAGATAATAAAAGATGAATATCATTCACCTTGATAAAGACGGATAATTTAAAAAGCGAGAAAGACGGTAATTTTATTACCAATACGGATAGAGGAAGCTAAGAGGGGCAGAATTAGACGAACTTACGAGAATTTGAGCCAGAATTGAAGGCGTAGCGATGATTCTAAGTTTGAGCAAGAATGGAGGCTAGGGTTTTGATGTTTACTAGAGAGGGAGAAGAAGATGATGAATGAGGGTGAGTTAGGGTTAAGGGGGAGTATATGTAGGGTGAGTCGGAAAAGTCAACGAAAGTCAAAGACGGCTCAAAAGTCAAGAAAAATCAAAGACGACTCAAAAGTCAAGAAAAATCAAAGACGACTCAAAAGTCAAGAAAAATCAAAGACGACTTAAAAGTCAAGAAAAGTCAAAGACGACTTAAAAGTCAAGAAAAGTCAAAGACGACTTAAAAGTCAAGAAAAGTCAAACTCGTCTTAAGACGGGATTTTCATGGAATCTCGCGGAAACTCCAAATACGAACTCGGAAATTCTAAATTCGACTCGAAACATAAAATTCAAATTTAAAACTTAAATTTGCTGAAAAGATTTCGTAAAATATTTCTACTAGAAAAATAGGGTACATTTCCGGGTGTTACATTTTCTCATTGTGAATATCATAGTTTGTAATTAATTTAAGCTTTTGTTTTAATTAGTGTTTTAATTTGTGATTAGAGTAATTAGTTTTGTTAATTGGCATTTTGTAAGAGTCTAGATTAGATTAATTTAGCTAATACCGCCTTCTCTTGGGTTCGACCCTATTCTTACCATTTTACTACCTTATTTAAGATAGTTTGTGTTGGTCTAGGAGTTATAAATTGTTTTTTGATTGTAGCTAATTAGCGGAATTAGCGACACCGTTAAAAAGCTCGTCAGTGGCAATAACTTCTACCCATTTAGAGACATAGTCGACTGCTACTAGAATATATTGATCACCATGGGAAGATGGGAATGGCCCTTGGTAGTCAATACCCCAAACATCGAATATCTCAACTTCCAAAATACCCGTTTGAGGCATCTCACGCTTGTGCGAAATATTACCCGTCCTTTGACACGCGTCACAAGAACGGACAAATGTAGTAGCATCCTTGAGAATAGTCGGCCAAATTTAACCCGAGTGCATAACCTTAGCAAATGTCCTTGAGGGACCGTGATGACCGTCATATGGAGAAGAGTGACAATGAGAAAGGATGACATGTACCTCGCCCTCTGGAATACATCGTCGATAAATGTCGTCGGCACACTCCCGAAATAGATAACGATCATCACAAAAGTACCGCTTGACATCGTGTTGAAACCTCTTCTTCTGATGATAAGATTGACCCTTAGGCATAATCCCCCCAACCAAATAGTTGGCATAATCAGCAAACCACGGAGTCTCCATGGTAATGGCAAGGAGATGATTATCAGCAAATGAATCATCAATGGGGATGAAATGTCCCCCTTCAAACCTTAAACGAGACAAATGGTCAGCAACCACATTCTCTGCACCAGACTTATCCCGGATCTCCAAATCAAATTCTTGTAATAACAAGATCCAACGAATAAGCCGAGGTTTGGCTTCCTTCTTAGCTAACAAATATTTAAGTGCTGCATGGTCAGTGTGGACTATCACCTTAGAACCCACACGATAGGCTCTAAACTTATCTAAAGCAAAGACAACCGCCAATAACTCTTTTTCAGTGGTAGCATAGTTAACTTGCGCATCATCCAAGGTCTTACTGGCATAGTAGATCGCATGTAGAACCTTATCCTTCCTTTGCCCCAAAACAACCCCAACTGCATAGTCACTAGCATCACACATTATCTCAAACGACAAATTCCAATCAGGAGACTGGATAATAGGAGCTGAGATTAGAGCTTGTTTAATCCTGTCAAAAGACTTAACACACTCATCAGTAAACACAAAAGGGGCATCCTTATGAAGAAACTTAGTCAATGATTGAGCAATTTTTTAAAACTCCTTAATAAAACTGCGATAGAACCCCGCATGACCAAGGAAACTTCTAACACTTTTAACATTCAACGGGTACGGTAATTGCTCAACCACTTTCACTTTAGTCTTATCCACTTGGATGCCTCGTCCAGACACCAAATGACCAAGTACCACCCCTTCAGTTACCATGAAGTGGCACATTTCCCAGTTTAACACAAGATTACTTTTCTCACAACGTTGTAAGACTTTGGTCAGATTAGCTAAACAACTATAAAAATTGGTCCCATATGTGGGAAATCGGTATTACGACAAAACAATTATTATAGGATTATAACGAAAAGTAATAATTTGATTATACTAGTCATAAACGAAAACAAGAAAAGAGTAGAGATTTAGTAATCAACCTCCGGTCCTAGCAATTGGCGTAAAGAACAGAGATATCAAGGTAGATATCCTCCTAATCGTTGCACCCAAGATGTTCCGAGAAATACCCTTTTCTTTTGCTAGAAAGTAAACCTCTTACATGATCTCACTGTTGAGAAGAAGGTTTTTGTGTTTTGTCAAAAGTTACTGTTAACTTTTGTCTCTGTGTGAATGATGGAGGCAGTAGTGAGAAATTAGGTTAGGAAAAGTAAAATCTCAATTTTTCCTTCTCTTGCTTGTATTTCTCACGGCACATTAGTAGGTTTTATATGGGGAGATTTTTGTCTCCTCAAAATAACTACCCATTGACTAAAAACCGAGTGTATCTGGATACATTCGTTTTTGTTCATTTTAGCTTCCAATATAATCTAATATATGATAATCGTCGTTTTAACATCGACCGACATTATAATACATCATTAATTATAAATATCCGTATATTTATAATTTGTCAATTAATTAGAACGGTTTATGTTTAATTAGTTTACATTATATACAACAATTAAATATAACATTTTATATTTAATTTACGAATTACAGTTAATTCGTCTCAGCTAACTATATTTAATCATTATTAAATAATCGTCTCATCATCACATTGACTAACCTTTTAGTCAAATACACTGACTAACCTTTTAGTCATATAATAGGGTATCAATATGATTATTTTCTCAAATAATCACATCTCTCAAACACATCCTATAGGTGTGACTTTTAGGGACCAGTTGATCACCGCCATCTGTATGACAATAACGTCAAACTTATCTAGCAAGCCAACCGTTATTGATAAACGTTAATCAACTGATTATTATACAAAGTATACCTTGTGAACCTACAGAGGTTTATTTATGTTATTGCACTAACTGTGGAGGACACTGGCTCCAACAATCTCCCACTTGTCCGTACAAGTGTATGTGCGATAACCGATTCTCATATCCATAATACATTTCTCCCACTCAATGTAAACCAATTTGCAAAGTCCGTATTCACAAAGGTCGTAGTTTACAAGTGATCAGTATCAAGAGTGGTTTCCCCGACTAGAGAGTAACTTAACTGATAAACGAATCTATATTCGAGCATGGCCATGCATTTCAGTTACAGCTCCTCGAGTGGCCCTGAGAAATATCATATCCTGATAAAGGTTGGATATTTTCTTCAACTCGAATCTTGCAGATACAAGCGCAGTATGAAATGACCCAGTGAAAATCTACTTAGCCTCCTGTTACGGTCGACCATGAGAAAGAAACCAAAGTCACCCAAAAACTGCCTTTATCTCAAGAGACAGTCGATAGTCAAAAGAATCGACTCTAGGAACACTATGGATGTCCTATCCACTACCTCACCTAATGTTCTGAAACATTTAGGACTCCATAACGTTGTCACAACATGTCCTGCGCAGTATCATTATAACCCGCATCTGTGATCGATCAGTCAACTGTTTGACTTATGTCTCGTTGAACCCACCATCAATCGACTTCAGAGAATAATTGCCAAAGTTATCAGCTCATGTAGGCGATACGGACCAAAACAAATATAATGTAATTCAGTTCACTTTGTGGTGTTCAAAGTTGTCAGTACAACCCACATGAAAAACAAAATATAAAACAAAACGATGATTTTATAGATTGTTTTTATGAAAAAGATACAGGTGTCTAATCCATATAAAATAACTAATACAACTCAGGAACACGTTTGATTCCCATGGAAATAACGTGCCCTTCATGTTTATCATATCTCAATGGTTTAGTGAGAGGATCTGCGACGTTATCATCCGTAGCAATCTTGTCTATCACTATTTCCCTTTGCTCCACGTAATCTCGGATCATGTGAGCCTTCCGTTGTACATGCCTAGACTTGTTGCTGGACTTGGGCTCCTTAGCCTGGAAGATGGCACCACTATTATAACAATAGATGGTGATCGGGTCATCCGAACTAGGAACTACAGTTAGTCCTTGTAAGAATTGACGCATCCATATAGCTTCCTTCGCAGCTTCTGAAGCAGCATAGTACTCGGACTCAGTCGTAGAATCTGCTATAACAGTTTGTTTGGAGCTTTTCCAGCTGACCGCAGCGCCTTTAAGAGTAAAAACGAATCCAGACTGAGATTTCGAGTCATCTCGATCCGTTTGGAAGCTAGCATCTGCGTAACCGATTGCGCATAGCTCAGTGTCGCCTCCATAAGTCAATACCCAATCCTTAGTCCTCCGTAGGTAATTAAGGATATTCTTAACAGCCATCCAGTGTGTTTCACCTGGATTGCCTTGGTATCGACTTGTCATACTCAATGCATATGCCACGTCTGGACGTGTGCATATCATGGCATACATGATCGATCCTATAGCTGATGCATAAGGAATCCGACTCATGCGCTCGACCTCTTCCGATGTCTTTGGTGCCTGAGATTTACTCAACTGCATCCCAGAGACCATTGGAAGGTTTCCCTTCTTGGAGTTGGTCATGTTGAACCTCTCAAGAATCTTAGCTATATAAGACTCCTGACTGAGGGATAACATCCGTCGTGATCTATCTCTGTAGATACGGATCCCCAAAATTCTTTGTGCCTGGCCCAGATCTTTCATCTGGAAATGGTTCTTTAACCAAAATTTTACCGAAGTTAAGAGAGGTATGTCATTCCCAATCAAGAGTATGTCATCGACATACAATATTAGGAAGACAATCTTGCTCCCACTCGAGTTGATATATAAAGATGGTTCCCTCGACCGGAGCGAGGTAAATCCATTTCTCTTTTATCCACGGTCTCGGAAAAGATG